>CAUYRT010040144.1:0-134534 GCA_963574885.1 Lepilemur ruficaudatus
TGTTTACAGTCACAATTTGTAGTGAGCTGATTTCCCGAAATATATTACCACTCAAGTTGACTTATCTTGTTACATTCAAAAACCTACTCTGTCAAAGTAGCTTTTTGTTTTGTTTTTTTGATTGAATTATCCAAAAATATATTCCTCAGTGTTCTACTACACACGGCCTTTGGAGCACAAACTAATTACGGGAAACATTTAGGATGAACCTTAAGTTCATCTGGCCTATTACCAAATATACCAGAGACAGGGCAAGAACAGCACAATAAAAGGGCCACTTAAGGGAGTGACTGCATGCTAACTAACAAAAGGTAAAAAAATTAATATAAGCAATTGTAAAGGTGAAAATATATCATTCTATGTTGCTATAGGCTTTCATAGAACAATTGTGTAGAACAATTAAGAAATAACTTTCTCATATCAGAAGCAAATGTTTACACCCCCAAACAATAAGGTGGGTCTTCTGGCTGTTTTGTTATTGATTTTCAAATCCATTGCCAAAGCTCTGACTTAAAACAGAGATTGACTATCAGTTATCAAATATTCATTAAATTTCACAAATACAGAGTCTAAGAGAAAGTAAGTAATTTCAGGAAGTAAATGAATGAAAAGAAATTACATGACTGATGCATCTGCTGTAATTTTACAAAGTGACATTTGAAAGCTGTGCATTATTTTAACTATAACATTGTTGAATGGTAATTAATATTAAGTACAAAAGTTTGGTGGCATTGCACACAAATGCCTCAGATACAGTCCGCTGCTTCCCTCTTCTGGCCAAAAGTGGAGGGAGGTTTAATTTTGATTATTAAATCTGAACAGGACTGTCTTTATGGTCAGGTCTTAAACAATGAAAATTTATTATACTTTCTATCAACAAGATAAAATGCAATATAATTCAGAAAACATAAGTTAAAATATCTAGGAATTATTTGTAGATTTCATCGAGCTTTTCACTGGTAAGAATTTTTGTAGTATATAAGTGATTTAAATCTATTTGCCAAACAGTCTTTGGAATAGGAAACAGTAGATTCCATTGCTTTCAGGTCACTGGAGGTTAATATATTTTGGTTGTCAACTAAAATTATTCATAGATAGTAGAATAAGCATTGGTGGTTCATATAGGATAAAATGAGACATTACAAAGATAAACTCCAAAGATTCCTACCACAGATTCTAGAATTAAATGCAATTTCTCTTCATGATCTTGCTAAGCCTTGCAAGTGTTATGAAGGGCAATGACAATATTAAATCATCAGATTCATAGAATCAAATATACTTCCCCTAATGGGGATGATTTAAATAATTTAAATCTTGCTATAGGTCCTTCTATTTTGGACCCCCAAAATATCCCAGAAAAATTGTATTACATAAAACTGCTAGAAATGATAAACTCTTACGAAAAGGCTTTCACAAAAATTTTGTTGCCTAGTTTATATAATTATAGACCTATATGCATAGTAACTATCTTTATTGACAAATATGACTCCATATTTCACTCAAAGGAATGAAGCCCAGAATAATAAATTCTGTTAAAATTAAGAGGTGTAGACACATGTGCTTTGAAATACTGACGAGAAATATAAAGCAACTAAGGAACTAAACTTAATGATTCGAGACTCCCTGAATGCAAAGAACAAATCCCTCTGTTTCAAATGTACTTTTCAAAAATGAAGTTTAAAAACTCTCAGAATGAGAAAATGAATGTTAAAAATTAACACAATAAACTTTCACTGCTATTCAAGGGACAATAATAAAGAATCATATGTAAATACAAGTCTATATAACATTTTATAAATATATTTAAAACATTATAAGGGATTTCTCAGTTTCTCTGAAGACCCCAAGACAATTTGTGCCAAAATAGGCTGCCATTACATCAAAAGGGGATTTTGTGCATTAATAAAAAGGAAACCATCATGAAAAATCATCATCATCATTGTACAAATCCACAACAACTCAGAGGTGGATAGCACCCTTGGAGTTCTGCCACACACAGTTTGCCCAACTGTATATGGAAGCCCTGTGCAACCTCTGCCACATTCTAAAACACATTACCAGATCCTCTACGCAGAACTTGCAAAGCAGTAGTTGGAAACCTAGATATAAAAATCTAAAGCATTCAAGAAGGTGGTTACATTTGAACCGAGAAAGTTTTCTTGGAGAGAGCTATGTGTGTCCCCATCCAAATGGAGAGGTTAAGTGTGCTTAGCTTTTTACCTCCAACCAGAAATAAAGCACAGTAGTGAGGCCATTTGGAGACTGAGTGGCACAGTGGGCTAGTGTCTGACTCAAGCTTGAGAAATCTAAAGAGTGCTAATCAATGACTTGTTATCTAACCTGGTGGTAGACACAAGAAATGTTAGTCCATTGGGAATGGCCTGGTTTCCCAAAATGTGTCTGGGCAAAAAATGTGTGAGGTTTCTTCCGTGGAGCAGATGAGGTCCACTCAAGAAACAGAACCAGGCTGGGAGTGTCGTAAATCTTGCACAAGAAGATCTTCCTGGAAGCGGGTAACCGCAGTAGAAAGAACGTGAAGGCTAACACTGCTAATAAAATAGAGGCTCTCAGTTTACCTAAGATGCCCAGACAAAAGGTGTTGTCAACCTCAAGTGGCCACTAGATCAAAAAATGACTCTGTGCAGAAAGGTGAGTTTGTAAGGAAATATTAAGAATTTCAAATGAAGTAGAATACCCAGATTTCACCAGTGAACATATTAAAAATTGAATTGAGATTTTTTTTAAAAAGCTAGAATTGTGTTATATTGAAGGAAAATAACTTTAAAGAGTCCTTATCAGGCTCAAAGTGTGGTCCACAGCCCAGCAGCATCTGCATCACATAGAACCTCCTTAGAAATGCAGACTGCTCTGACCTACTAAATCCCCCAAGTGATCTGTGTGCACATCAGAGCTTAAGAAGCACTGCCACAAGCACCAGCTTTAAAATGTCTATTGACCACCCACCACCCTGGAATTTCAATGGTCCTACCACTTCTACTTTTCCCATCTTGCTGGTTTCTTGTTATTCTTCCTTCTCCCTTTTTCCTGCTTTCAGAAAGAAACAGACCTCACTCTCCAAGAGCTGGCACCAACACACACACACAGGCCTAGCGGGCTGTTCACCACTTATTTTCTTCTGCCTGGAATGACGTTATACCACCTGGAGCTGCATCAACCCTCCTGTAACTTAAAGGTAATGAGCATGAGGACCAAAGTCAACATGCTAAGAATGACAGAGGAGCCAGACAGAGAGAACTCTGCTTCTTGATTGTTGAGCCCCTACAGTATCAGCCCTGAACTGTCTTCCTCTGGACTTCTTGCTGAGTAAAATGAATAAATAAATTTCTACTCATTTAAAGCCACTTTGTCAGGCATTCTGTTATTTTCAGTTATTTATGTAATTGGAAAGTAATGGAAAACAAGGTCTGAAATTAGTGTTACCTTTGCTAAGTTAACAGAAAACTCCAAAAAAGAGGGAAGTGGACTTCCCGGTTGCAGTGAAAATGTCTCTTTCCCTTTGGAAATTAATATGTTTATCATACACTAACTTTTGATATTTTAGCTATTAGGACTCAACCTTCTCTTTACAACAGCCGTGCCTATTTTGAAATTTTAAGCAGGTTTTGAAAAAGCCATTTTCATCAGAAAAATACTAATAAATATTGGCATATGATGTCTTTTCTTTGAGATTCATGAAATGTCCTGGGTTAAGCCTCTCTGAAAGAAGCTTTTACAGTAACTGTGTAAACTGGAAACACAACTTATTTGATCTCCCAATAAACACTGCTTCCCCTTATCAACACAGTAAAAGAGGGGAAATGAGATGTGCAGAGTGCTAGCTTGTCCAGAGATCTCTTCTCTTTACAAATGCCACAATTTACATCACCAACAATAGGTTCTTCATTGTGTTTTTAAAACTTGCCTAAATCTGATGAACTGTGAAAGCTGGTACATAGAAGGGGGCAGAAAAGCCATTATTCAGTTCTCTAGTCATTTATAGGCATTTTGACATTTTTTAAAAAGTGGGGAAAGAAACATAGATAGTAAATATTTATTAGTTATTAGATCTCTTCATGATTAATAATGATCATTTAAAATAATTCGCAATGTCCCACAACATGGGATTCCCAGCGTGAGTGCTTTTGGCATCCCGGGCTGGACAGCTCTTTACTGAGCGGGACAATTCCACACACTGTAGAATGTTAGCATCTCTGGCTCGCATTAACTACGGTCAGCACCAAGCCCCCTCCATCACTGTGACAGTCCCCAATTTCCTGACTTTCCCAAACATTTCCAAATATAAGGAGTAACATACTTATTGGAAACCTGCTGGGTTAATATTTCCAGAACAAAATCAAAATAACCTCCTATCCCCAAATTGTATAAAATCCTCTTTATAGTGCTTTTAATCATTTTACAGTTTCTTTTCTTATATTGGGTTTTTAATCCACACAAATTTTATTTGGGGGTAAGATGTGCAATAGGGTTGGCATATTATACTTCCCTTATAGTTTTCCCCAACACCATTTTGAAGAAATATCTTTTCTTGAGTGACAAAAAAAGTCAATTTCTATCATAAGGTATTGTTTGTCATAATTAGGTTTCTTTATGGACTTCCTTTTCTATTGAAAGTATCTAGTTATTCCTGTGCTGTTATCTTGCTGTTTTAATTATTAGAACCCTGATATGTTTAATTTCTAGGTCAAAGACTGCCTTAAGTAACCTTTTTTAATCACAATCATTTTTGCTATTCTTGTTTGTTTTTCCTGTGACTTCAAGAATAATCTCTCAAATTTTGAAAAGAAACCCCATTAGAATTTGATTAAAACATATTAGACTTATAGGCTAATTTGGAAAAAATATAATCACTCCAAGGCTAGGTCTTACCTACGAGCAACACAGGGAGCTTCCACATCTGTTCAAGCCTTCTTTTATGTCCTTCTGTGAAGTTTAAAATGTTTCCTGTATAGATTCTACATATATTTGTTAGGTTAATGCCTAGGCTATATTTGGTATTGAATTGAGATTTTGTTTTTATCATGTTTCAAACTAGTGATTTCTTACTAGTTAATTTTTATGTATTTCTCTGCAAGACTAGCTAATATGCAATATTAAGCTTAATAGTATATGGAAATTTCCAGGTAGTTAAGCATGTTATTGACAAATCCTGATATTTTACCTCTTTTCTTTTGATAATCATATTCATTTCTTTTAAGGATTGGTGATAGTGGGTGACATTGTCTTCTTCTTGACTTTAATGAAAATGTCACTAACTATAATGCTGGCTGGCTCTTGTTGGTTTGGGTCATACTTTATAATATTAAGAAAGAATCTTTAACTAGGATTCACTAGGATTTTTTATTTAAAAAATCATTTTTCACATACTACCTGCTGATCAGATTAATTATATAAGCAAATTTCAAATTATTTAACCATCACTGAATTCCAGGAATAAACCCTTAGTCACAGCTTGTAATTGTTGTTTTTAGTGCTGAAATTTATTTACTTTTATTTATTTAGCATTTTTATCTCTATGAATAAATAAGTTTGGCCTGTTTTTTTTCCTTTGAGCAATTTTTGCCACATAGTGAGGTTTTGTCATCTTTGAAATACAAACATAGATGTTTCCTATTTTTTTAATCTGGAACCTTTCTTATCTTACCTATCTTATCTCTGGAACCTTTTAAAAACCAATGGAAATATGTTTTCAAAGAATTAACAAAACAAGTTGTCTGCGCAATCACCTTGGCATGGTGTCCCTTTTAATGCAATTCTTTAAACTAAAAACAAATCTTAAAATCATATTATTCAAAAATTCCCTTTTATTCTTGAATCAAGAAACATACATGTATTTCCTTGACAATCATCCCATTTATTAAAATATTTCAATTTATTAATGCACATTAAACTTTTATACCTCTCTGTGAGAGACGATGCAATGTCCATTGCTGCTTCTCCTTTACTAACATTTTGTTAGGCACAGCATTGTGCTCAGCTAAAAATGCTTGCTCTCCCAGCCTCCTTTGCAATTAGCCATGCAACATATTTCTGGTCAGTGAGGAGTCAGTGGGGAGAGATCTTTTCTCAAATCAAAACGTACAACTTTAAGAAGATAAAGCTTTTAATCTTCTCTTTTCTTCTCTCCTAGAATGCAGATTCAATGCCTGGAGGTACATCAGCAATCATGTGGTCATGAAGCTGATAGCCCCAAAGGAAGGATAGAAAAACAAGAAGTTATAAGATGCTTGGTGCTTGATAGTAGTGTTGAGCTGCTGTTCCAGCCCTGAACTGCTTACTTCTGGAGCTCTTGTTGCATGCGGAAAATAGAACTCTTGCTTATTTAAGCCACTCCAGTAGGTGTGGTTATTTGAATCAAATATAGTTCTAAATAAGACATGCTCTGCCTGTAGTTTAGAATTGACTTTTGTTGAAGGCTTACTAATGCCACATATTGCTATATTTTACATATTTATCACATAATATCTTCACACTCTCCTATGAAGCAAGTGCTATTATTATCCTAACTAGTGCTCAATAAGTGGATGAAGTTGTTGATATTATTGTTATAAGGCTACTGTCAGAGTAGGAGAGTAGGAGACAGGGCTGAGACCAGAAACAGGAGCTTGAAGATTGGGGGCAGGTGTTAAAGTAAACAACCCTTAAACAAAAGGGGCTGATAAGCACAGGCAAAAACTGGCTTCAACTGGCTTGCCAGCTACCTTTGCCACCTTACATGATCTTTGGCTAATTACGATATCATTTACATTACGGCTTTAAAATTTCTCCTCCTTTGAAATTGTCATGACAGTTCCAAAACAACCATATAAAAGGAGGAAAATGGGAAAGAACCCAATTCTAGGAATTATTACCCAAATTCTTAGTAAAAGACAAACTTTTGGCCTTGAATATTCCTCTCCTCAATTAGTAAAACTAGAAAAGATCTAAAACCACTTCCTCCCAGTGAAGCTGCTCTTTTTCAAGCCTTCCCACTCTACTAAGAGTGTATTTTTGCTTTCAATAAAAGCTGTCACTTGCTTGGCTCACATGGTGCATCCTGAAATTCTTTTCCTGACAAACACCAAGAACTTGGAAAAACCTTCACTAGGTAGCCAGTAACACTACTATTATACCTACACTAAGATTATACATTTGTCTTTTCTAGTTTTCCATTATAAAAGGACTAGGCATTATAAAAAAGAAGATGTAATTTGAGAAAAGAAACAAATGGAAATTTTATAAATGAAAAATATAGTTACTAAAATTAAAACTTAATTTCTAAGTTAACCAGCAGATTAAAAGCCACTAAAGGGACAACTGGTGAACTGAAAATAGATTTGAAATAATAACCACAAAACACAGTACAGATTTAAAAAAAAAGTATACAGAAAAAATGTGAACAAAAAAAGATTGAGACACATGGGAGACAGAATGACAAAATTCAGCATGTATACAATGGGACCACCAGAAGCAAGAAAGAAAAAAATAAGGGGAGGCCACATTTAAAAACATGATTGGGGATTTTATAATATTAAAAAAAGAAGAGTCCCTTAGGTTAAAGAAACCAATTAAGTCCTGAATTGTTTGTGATAGTGAAACTATAAAACATTAAAATGAAGAAAAAATTTCTTACAAGCAACTGAACATAAATAACTTACATAAAGGAAAAACTAGTTAGTTTGACAGCAGACATCTCATTAGCAACAATTAATGCAGAATATCAAGGAATAAAACAATTTAAAGTACTAAGGTAAAGTAACTGAAATCCTGGAATTTATACTCACCGAAAATATAATTCAAGAGTGGTAGTCTAATAAAGATATTTTCATACAATCAAACAATTACAGCATATCACTCTAGCAAAAACACAAAAACAATAGATAGAGGAAAATAGATAATAGATAGATAGATAGATAACAATAAACCTACTATAAGTAATTGAAAGGTAACTGAAGCAAGAGGCTAATTGGAAGAATTGAAACCAGAAGGGAAAAAGTGATGGTGCAAGAAGCAAGAAAGGACTGCTACTTCCAACCAGGTGAATTAAGATGAGGAAGATTTACCTTCCATCTTAAACAACTAGAAAACCAGACAAAATATGTGATGTAACAGTTTTTAAATGTTGAACGACAGGAAAACAAAGATGAATCCTACAATTGACCCCGGGTTACTGCCTGAAGAAAATTTCCAAGCTGCAGCACAGGGAAGAGAAAAAAAACAGAACCCCATGACCTACCTGAGTGAAGGAGACAAATACAGAGTTCAGGAAGGCCAAAAAGGCTAGGCTTTGGGGCGGGGGTTGGGGACCAAATATCAAGGGACTGAGACAGAGAAAGAGATCCCTCTAGAGATCTTAAGAGGAATCCCCTAAGGGTTTTGGCTAAGAACTGGTCTTTGCATGGATGTGAGGATATACACAGGGCCAAAGAAAGATCCTTCTGTAAGGAGTAGGAGAAACAATCCTTTAATGCTCAATTAGGACTGAGAATAATTCATTTTCCCAGTAGCAAATGTGGGAAGATATCCTAGTATACTTGGGATTAGGTAAATTCCTAAAGAGGATATTGCATTTGGAGTAGGGTCAAATTAGCTTTAGACCAAAGAAATTTCCCTGGAACAACCCTAACAAACCTTAAAAGCAAGGCTAGAAAAAATAAAACTAATTCAAAGTCAATTAATTTCATTCCAAAATGAATTCCAGTAACATTCAATGGAATATAAAAAATTAACAGCAAAGAATAAAAAATTCATATTGTCCAATATCCATTCAAAAATTACCAGGCATTTTTTCCGGTTTAGAGAAAAGGTGGCATAAAAACATTTTTTCCTATTCCTCCAGCAGGGTACAGCTTGAAATTCTGGACATTACTTATAAATCAAATATAAGAAGACTCTGAAATGTGGAGAGAAGGCAGCAGTCCACCTGGGGACCCAAGAAACAGCACAGCTCTCAGCTACCTGGGTTTTCTTTTTGCTTAATATATCCCAGACTTGGTGCTGGAGAAGTCAGCAATCCAGAAATACCAACAGATACAAACAAATAAAAAGCCCCAAGAAAAAGCCTGCTCATTTTCTCTAGCCAAAGGACCAGGAAAGTGGCAGCCTAGCAAGAAAGAAAAACTTTAGACAACTACACCCTATTCCAGTCAAACATTACAGAAACAAAAAACAAACAAAACCCTCAGTCCCATAGGCTCCCTCAGGAAATGCTGAGTGGGGAACCTAGACTTCAACTTTCACTTGACTGTATTGAGGCCATGTTGGATTTAGAGTTTCTGAGTCAGGACCCAGGAATATCATCACTGTCCTGTAGTAACGAGGAACACCTCCCTCATGGTGTCAGTGGAGGCTACATAGGAAGAGAAATTATTTGAGCGAAAACATTTATATTCATTTTCTACCTAAAAATGTTGTGACAAGAAATTATAAAAGGAAACTGCAGAAATAAATAAAGCATTTCAATATGAATCTAATATTTTAATATCAATTTTATCTCTGCCAGTGATTCATACATTTTCAAAGATGGAACATTCTACATATTCATTGCCCTTTAAGAATTTCATGATGTTTTAAAATATAAATTCTATTACAATCAATGTGTTTGAATTTTTTAAAATTATCATGTGTGTAAAGAACAAAAATAAGACTAATAAACAGATAAAAATTCAACCAACAGAAACAGACCCAGAAATAACACAGACGATAGAATTAGTAAAAGACTACATTAAAACAGGTATCATAAATATACTTCATATGTGCAAGAAGGTAGAGGATGTACAACATGATCAAAAGAGAAATAAAAGAGATTTTAGAAGACCCAACTGGAACTTCAAAGAAATAAAGACTACAATATCTAAAATGGAAAATATACTAGATGGGATTAATAGCAGATGAGACACTGGAAAAGAAAATATTAGTGAACTTGAACATACAGCAGTAGAAACTAATTTAAAGTAAAATAGAGAAAAAATAGAAAAAAAAATTCACAAAGCATCAATGCCTGTGGAACAATATTATAGGTCATAAAACAGGTCACAATGAACAGTGTTAAATAGACCTGTCATCAGAAACTATGCAAGTAAGAAAACAATGCAGAGACATCTTTAAAGTACTAAGAAAAAGACTGTCAGCCTAGAATTCTAAACACAAAGGAAATAATTTTCGAAAATAAAGATGAAATAAAGAGTTTTCGGACTAACAGCAACTGAGTAAAATCATCACAACAGTATTGTGACATAAAAAACGTTAAAGGAATTCCTTCAAGAAGCAGCAGCAATAGTAATGCTGCTGCTACCACCAATGCCTGATGGAAATCTGGATCTAAACAAAGGAACGAAGGACAGTAGAAATGGTAAATGTACGGTAAAAATAAATGCAAAAGACATTTTCTTATTTCTTTTTAAATCCCTTTAAAGAATAATTGACAGTTTAAAGAAAAAATAATAAAATGAATTATAAGACTTGTAATATGCAGAAATAATATAAATAACAACAATAGTACAAAGTTTAAATGGTAGTACAACACTGTAAGATTCTTAGAATATATGTAAAATAATATTTAAAGACAGAATAGGATAAGTTAAAAATATAAAATTTTATAAATAATTTAAAAATTAAAAAATATAAAATTTATAAAATTTTATAAAACTATAAAATCAAAGCAACCATAAAAAAGGAAAAGGTATAGTTAATAAGCTAATATTATTAAGAAATAGAATATCATAAAAAATAATCTACAAATTCAAAAGAAGACAAGAAAGAGAAAAAAGGAACAAAAAAATAATAGATGTATCAAAAAGCAGGTTAGTGGTAGCCAGGGCTGGAGGTTAGAAGAGGGATTGACAGCAAAGAGGTTTGAGGGAATTTTTTGTAGTGGTAGAGCTGTTCTATAGATTGATTGTGGTGGTGGTTTCATGCCTGTTTGCGTTTATCAAAATTCACAGAACTGTACATTAAAAACAGTGAGTCCTATCACATGTAAATTAGACCTTAATTTAAAATAAAATACAATAAATGTTAAAAAAAATGGATGTATCAAACAGAAAACAAATCCAATCAAAATGATAAAAATAAATAAAAATGTCAATATCAGACAAAGAAAATTTTGGAACAAAATTTTTCCAGGGGAAAAATAGGATTTTTTTAATGGTAAAGAGTCAATTAATAAAGAGAACATAATCTTAAATTTGTATGCACCCAATAAAATAGTTTCATAAAATATAAAGCAAAATTGATAGATCTGGAAGGAGAAACAGAAAAATCCACAATTCTAATTGAAGATTTCAACACTCTTTGCTTAAAAGTTGATAAAATAAGCAGAAAGAAAGTCAGTAAAGGTATCAAAAAGTTAATCAATACTGTCAATAAACTTGACCTAATTTACATTTAAGGGATATCCCACCTTAAAACAACTGAATTCTTTCAAAAGTAGATTAAAAAGTCATCAAGATAGAACACATTAAGGTCATAAAACAGGTCACAAATAATGTAAAAGTATTAAAATCATACAAAAAAGGTTCTCCGGTCATAACATAATTAAACACAAACCAATAGACAAAAGATATTCAGCATATTTGGAAAATAAACCATATACTTCTAAATAACTAATAACTAGGCCAAAAAAAATCACACGGAAAATTTAAAAATATTTTGAACTGAATTAAAAAGACAACACAGCATATCAGCATTTGTCTGC
This sequence comes from Lepilemur ruficaudatus, assembly GCA_963574885.1. Taxonomy (NCBI): domain Eukaryota; kingdom Metazoa; phylum Chordata; class Mammalia; order Primates; family Lepilemuridae; genus Lepilemur; species Lepilemur ruficaudatus. The sequence continues at coordinate 11,693 of CAUYRT010040144.1, forward strand.
CTTGAAACGAAACAGTGATTGCAGAGATGTTCAAAGTATTTATACTTATAAAAGGAGAAAAGCCTCCAATCAATGATCTAAGCTTCCACCTTAAAAAAAACTAGAAAAAGAAGGCCAAAAAGAACGAATTAAACAAAAATCAAACAGAAGCAAGGAAACAGTAAACAAAAAAGCTGAAATCGGCCGGGAGTGGTGGCTCACACCTGTAATCCTAGCACTCTGGGAGGCCGAGGTGGGAGTATCGCTCAAACTCCTGGCCTCAAGCAATCCTTCTGCCTCCGCCTCCCGACTAGCTGGGACTACAGGCATGTGCCACCATGTCCGGCTAATTTTTTGTATATATTTTTAGTTGGCCGATTAATTTCTTTTCTATTTTTTTAGTAGAGACGGGGTCTCACTCTTGCTCAGGCTGGTTTCGAACTGCTGACTTCGAGCAATCCGCCCGCCTCAGCCTCCCAGAGTGCTAGGATTACAGGCGTGAGCCACCGCGCCCGGCCAACTGATTTTTAATGAAAGTACCAAGGCAGTTCAATGACGAAAGAAAATTTTCTTCAACATAAAATACTAGAATGATTGGATAGGTATATGTGGAAAGAAGGAAGAAAGGATGGAAGGAAGAGAGAGAGGGAAGGAAGGAGGAAAAAAAGATTAATTAACCCTTATCTCACAAAAATGAACTCAAATTGTACCATATAATCTAATATACAGGCTAAAATTATAAAGTCTAGAATAATACATAGGAGAAAATATCTTTGACCTTTGGTTAAGCAAACTTTTTTCCAGAACAAAAGAAGCCATAAACTATTAAAAAATTGATACATTGAACTTTATGAAAATTAAACTTCTGTTCTACTAAAGACATCATCAAGAAATGAAAAGACAAGCCCCACAGACTGGAAGAAAATATCTGCAAACCATATATCTCACAGAAGGCTTGTATCCAGAATATACAAAGAACATTTACATATTAATAATGATAAGATGAACCACCCACTTTTTAAATATAGGCAAAAAATTTGAAGTGACATTTCACCAAAGTAAATATATGGCTTGTGAATAAACACATAAAAAATGCTATTAGTCACTAGATAAATGCAAATTAAAACCAGCGCTTAATGCTACTACTCAAACATTAGAATGAATACAACTTAAAATCCGACGATACCAAGCATTGGTGAGGGTATTGAGTACCTAGAACTCTGATCCCTACCATGTGGAATGTAAAATGGCACAAATATTAGGTTATTAATATGGAATGTCCGATTTCCTTAAGTACTAAGTTTAACAGTTTGAAATCTCTGACATTTCACTTTGACACTTCTTGCGGGCTTTGTTTTGTTTTTTATTGTGAAATTACATCCTCATTCTTTCAAATGTGTGTTTTGGTTTGTGATTATATTTCAAAAAAATATTTAGAGCAATTTTTGTGAAACCAAGGATAAGTCAAAAATTTATGCTATTTTTTAATATGAGTTCTCTTGTGGAACCAATACAGCACAGACAGCTTGAAATATCAATGAAGTGTTTGGGAAGGATGTGGCTAATGCACACATAGGACATCAATGGTTTGAGAAGTTCCATTCTGGTGATTTTAATCTTGAAAATGAGCCATGTGGGTGACCTGAGACCAAGGTGGATAATGATGAACTGAAAGCTGTAGTGAAAGCAAATCCATCTCTACCTACGCGTGAATTAGCAGCAAGGTTTGACATTATTATTCCAACAATATTGGACCATTTGAAACAAATGGGCAAAGTAAAGAAGCTGGATAGATGGGTACCACATGAATTAATCGAGCATCAGAAGAGAGATCATCTCGAAGCTTGCCTTTCTTTGCTATCACAACATAAAGGTGAACCGTAGTGTTATGTGTGATAAAAAATGGATTCTTTTTGACAATTGCAAGCATTCAGCACAATGCTTGGATAAAGATGAAGTGCTGAAACATAGTCCAAAACCAAATATTCATCAAAAAAGCTAATGGTGTCTGTTTGGTGGTCCAGCGCTGTTATTATCCCCACACCTTCAGGAAAACTGGTTAATCGATGACAGCAGATGTCTACTGCAACCGGTTGGATAAAATGATGAGGATGCCTGCAATTAAGCAACCGAGATTGGTCAATAGACACAGGCCAATCCTCTTGCAAGACCACATATCACCAAAAACAATGCTGCTCAAACTGCAGCAGCTAGACTTGGAAACTCTCTGTCATCCACCGTATTCACCAGACCTTGCACCAGCTGACTACCACTTTTTCCAGGCTTTGGACCACTTCTTGCAAGGAAAAAGATTCAATTTTCAACAAGCTGAGGAAAACGCCTTTCGTGATTTCATTACCACTCGCTCTCCAGGCTTCTTTGCTGCTGGCATAAACAAGCTACTGTTAAGATGGCAAAACTGTGTCAATAGTTTAGGCACGTACTTTGATTAATTGTACTGCTTCTTGTTTGAGTTATAATAAACTAATCTTTTGATTCAAAATAGGACATTTTATATTTAATGACCTAGTATTTTTTATAGAAATAGCTTGGCCAAGGCTGGGGAACCTTTTCACATTGGAAGGCTGCATTAATTTAGCTATAATCAAACAAGGTCGCATTTAAGAAACATCAATTAGATATACTTTAAAATGTACATTATTTTACAAAAATCTAACTACTATGTACTTAATAATTTCAAAAAATTAAAAATGTTTGTTAATTTTAAAGTTAACTAATCTTGTAATGACTTTGTTGTGTCTGCTTTGTGTTGGAAAGCATTTGAATGTTTGGTTGCAGCATGGAAGTCTGCAGTTTCAGCTGATCCTCTAGATGGGTATCAATCATTTGTGACCTTAAGGGAGTCTTGATTTGGGTTATGCAGGAGAATGTAAATTTGCAGTAATAACTGGATGAAATGCAAGAAAGCAATTTTTAGGCATGTTGCCCAAAGCATGGGTATCTACTGCATTTTTCCATGTTTTAATTAGATCTTTCTTAGCATCAATGATTTTAAAATGTCATCTACTGAGAGCTCAATCAATTCCATCTTTAGTTCTTTAGGTGCCTTGGTGATATCAACTAAGTGAAGCTGAAATGTTAATTTGAGTGAGATATCATGATTCTCAAGGTCAGTGAACCTTTCATTGTGTTCTCCAATTAATAGGACTGTAACAGCTGCATTTTCTTCAAATGAGTCACGTATATCATCCTGCTCATCAGTGACCTTTGCTAACTGGGGAAAATGTTCATCCAAAATTTCCTTTCAAAGAATAAATGCTTTGATAAAAGATAGCTTTTATAGAAATCTTTGGATTTTTTGCCACATATCATATATAGACTTGGTCTTACCTTGCGAAGAAATATTCAGGTCATTTTGATTTGACATGATATCACATAGAAATGCTACATTCCTATAGAAATCTTCTTTTAATAATTCACATTGCTGATTCTGTTCTTCGTAAAATTTAACTATCTGTTCTCACAGAGATAAAATTCTGGCTAACAGCTGTCCCTGCGATAGCCAACACACTTGGTACCCCAAACATGCAATCCTTTAGCAGCCTATAAGCAGCAACCTAGGCCGAATTACTACTTTGCCAGGGCCATCTCAATGTGAACACCATATTCTGAAGGCCTCATGCTCACAGTGGCAAACTTATTCTTTCTGTGCACCCATCCCACAGCTTCAGCTCCCTGGTACCCCAGAGATTTGTTTCCTGCTTTCCTGGAAACCGTGCACCAAATCTAGCCACAGCAACGCAGCAAACTTCTCTGCCATCCAGTAGGCTGCAAGATACTTTCTCCAATGACATCTAACTCCAGCTCTAGGGAAGGCCACTTATTCCAACTTTGTCATTACTTGGGTATTCTCCCTCAGCCCCAGGGTATCCTTCAGAGTTCCCTTCAATTCCAAAAGTTTAACAATTCTTTATAGTATACTTCCCCAGCTAACTTACTGTGTGGTTTCTTCTCCTGATTGGACCCAGACTGATAGACATGACTAGCAAACCCAGTCCTCAGTATTTTCCCCATAAAATGACTTGTTTAATTTTTGTTTGCCTTCAAGATTTGCTTTTTACTTTTGCTTTTTTATCAATTTCATTAGGTGTGGCTTTCTTTCTGTTTATCTTGCTGGAATTTGTAAACTTGCTGAATATGTGTATTTAGGTATTTCAGTAAATTGGGATATTTTCAGCCATAATTTCTTTCAATATTTTTTCTGCTACATCTCCTTTCTCCTCTCCTTTCTGAACTCTAAGTATACATATTTTAGACTTTTTGATATTGTCTATAGTAAGGGGTCTGTCTCCATTTTTTGATGATTAACTGATGACAGCTTCCAAGCCACATCCTTCCCACTTCCCCTGCTGCCCTATATATGGATAGGGTGATAAGAAAGATTTTCCTTAAGCACCAGCAGGAGATACAAACTACTATCCTTTCTGTGTTTCCTTTAGCCATTTTCAGATCAGCTTGAGAGACTTGCCTAGATCTCCCAAACAGCCTTGTTACCTTAGTATGTGAGTAATAAACCTTTTTGTACTCTCTTAGTGTGTGTGATATCATTAATCTTGACATCTGAGCTAAATTTAGGGTGAGGGGATCCATCTGTCATTTCAAGATGGCTGTAACAGCCCCACAAGGAATTGTTCATTTTTTCTGTCATTTTTTCTCTCTGATTTATAGATTGAATAATTTATATTGATTAATCTTCAAGTAAGCTGATTTGTGTTTTAACTCATATATGTTATGATCCTTTAAGGATTATTTTTTAATTGAAATATTATATTTTCTACTCAAGATGTTCCACTTAGTTCTTTTTCATAGTTTCTATTTCTTTCCTGATATTGGCATTATTTTCATTCATTGTGAACGTATTATTCTTTACTATCAACATAGACTTCTATACTAAGTTAAGCTATCTTTCAAGAATGAGGGAGAAAGAAGGATCTTATCAAATAAAAAGGTAGAGAGAGAAAGTTTATTACCAGAAGACTTTCAATAAAGGAAATTCTCAGCCAGGTGCGGTGGCTCACGCCTGTAATCCTAGCATTCTGAGAGGCTGAGGTGGACGGATCGTTTAAGCTCAGGAGTCCAAGACTAGCCTGAGCAACAGCTAGACCTCGTCTCTAGCAAAAATAGAAAGAAATTAGCTGGACAACTAAAAATATCTAGAAAAAATTAGCCGGGCGTGGTGGCGCATGCTTGTAGTCCCAGCTACTTGGGAGGCGGAGGCAGGAGGATTGCTTGAGCCCAGGAGTTTGAAGTTGCTGTGAGCTAAGCTGACGCCATGGCACTCTAGCCCAGGCAACAGAGACTCTGTCTCAAAAAAATAAATAAATAAAACTAAAAAAATAAAGGAAATTTTCTCATAAATTTATGAACAGAAGGTAAATGACCCCCCCATACAAAAAAAGTCTCCTCTATAAGAATTATTGGTAAGCAAAAATATTACACAATATGTGAGAAAAATCTTTAAAAATTGACAAAATGGGGAAATAATGCTAATTTATAATTTATCTAGAACCAAAATACCTATCAACAATTGCATATAATTTTGAAGAGGGCTGATTAAAATTAACATTCTAAGATGCTTATGTGATTCAGGAGTAAAAGAAAATTATTAACTTTAGGCTTTGTTTAAAATGCATACTAAAATAATTAGACTTCAGATCGAAAAACAGACATAGAACAAATAACTTCCAAACAAACTGAGAAGAAAAACTGAATGAAAATAAACAAAGAAAACAAATTACTCTTATTATTTTTTTATTTCAGCATATCATAGGGGTACAAATGTTAAGGTTACGTATATTGCCCTTGTCCCCCCTCCCCCCTTGAGCTTCAAGTGTGTCCATCCCCCAGACGGTGCGCATCACACTCATTATGTATGTATATACCCATCCTCTCCTCCCCCCATCTGCCCAACACCCGATAAATGTTATTAATCCAAAAGGAGGAAGAAGATACAGATATAATAATAGAAAAGGCAAGACATAATGAAAAGCAGAGATGATATAGCCAAATCCAAATATATTAATATAATAAATGTAAATATTTTACAACATCCAGATCAAAGAAAAAAGATGGCCAGATAAGAATAAAACTCAAGGTATTATATGCTGCTTTAAAAAGTCATGCCTAAAACACAGGGATACATAAAACCAGGAAGTTTAATATTAGAAAAAAGGTAAGTCAAGAAAATATTAGCAAAAGAAAGCTGACATAACTATATTAACACCAAGCTATACAGATTACAAAGCCAAACACATTATTAGAGATAAAGAGGTTGCTTAATAATGGTAAGAGAGTCAGTTCACCAGGAAGATAGAAGACATCTAAACTTCTAATAAATAATATAGCCTTCAAGTATATAAATATATATATAAAATATATATAGTTAAAACTGTCAAATCTGTAGTCATAGTGAGAGATTGTAACATAACTGTCTATAAAATATCAGTAAAGGTACAGAAGATATAAACTGTACATCGACAACCTTAAGCTAATGGATATATGGAACTGTACCCTACATCTGGAGAAGATACATTTTTCACAGGCCATATATGGAATATCTATGTTCTTGGACATTGTAAACCATGTGTTAGGCCAAAAAGCTAGCCTCCACAAATTTTAAAGAACTTGAATCATACAGAATATTTTCCTGATGACAATGAAATAATTTTAATAAGAGATACAAAAAGGTAACTATGGAAAAAACACATTTGAAAATTTAAAATACTCCTTTAAATAACTAATGAAACAAAAGAGAATTCACAGTGAAACTGGGGACTACTTAAGATTTAATAACAACAAATATCACAAAATGAAAACTTATTGGATGTGGTTATTAAAGCAGTAATTAGTGGGAAATTTATGGTATCAAGTACAACATAAATAGGAGCACAGGATCAACCCCAAAAATGTAGAAAGTAGGTGATTGATGATATAAACAATAAATATACTGTGGAGAAGATGAACTGCAAAAAGTTGGTTCTTTGAAAAAAAATTCATTAATATACCACTGGCAAGAATAATTATAAGAGGTAAATTTTAGATTTTAAACTATATTAAGAATAAAAAAGGGTATATAACTAAAGAAACTATATAGATTGAATAGATAATAAAAAATATTCAAAACAATTTTATTCCAATAAATGTGAAAACTAGATAAATGGGTAAATTCCCTAAAAATACAACTTACAAAAACTAATACAAGAAGAAAAAATATATTAATAGCCCTACTATCATTAAGAAAATTAATCCATAACTACAAATATCCCCACAAATAAAGTACCAGGCCCAGATGGCTATACGTGTGTTTCTACCAAATAGTTAAAGAAAAGGCAAATCTAATATAATACAAACTCAGAAAATAAAAGAAGGGAATTTCCCCAAATTTATTTTATGAGGCCACCACAACCTTGTCATGACACTACACACACACACATTCAAAAACATGAAAATATTAGGTAATCTCACTTATGAATATTGATGCCAAATTTATAAACTAAATATTAGTCAATCAAATTCAGCAATAAAACATGACTGTTCTAGTTTCCTAGGGCTTCCATAACAAAGTAAAACAAACCAGGTAGCTTAAAGCAACAGAAATTTATTCTCTCACAATTCCAGAGGCTAGAAGTCTAAGATCAAGGTGTTGGCAGAGCCATGCTCCCTCAAGAAGCCTTTACGGGAAGATCCTTCCTTAGCATTTCCAGCTTTGGTGGCCCCCAGCATTCTTGGCTTATGGCAGCATCACTCCAATCTCTGCCTCTGTCTTCATATGACCATTATCTCCTTGTTTCTCTGTGTCTTTGCATGTTGTTCCTGTCCCTTATAAGGTCACCATATATTGGATTAGGGCCTGCTTTAATGACTTCATCGTAGCTTCATTATATCTACACAGATCCCATTTCCAAATAAAGTTGCATTTACAAGTACCAGAGGTTAGGGCTTTAACATGTCTTGCAATGGGGAGAGGTTTCAGGGAACACAATTCAACCCATAACAAGAACCAAGTTGGGTTTATCCTAGAAATACAAAATAAATTTGATATCAGAAAATTGTTGTAATTCATTCATATTGTTAGGTAGATAATGAGGGATTCCGGGTCTCCTAGGGACAAAAGTGGGTGATGTTGTCTTTATGCAATTGCCTCACCTGGGAAGACAGACAAGGGTGGGTCCCAGGCCCCCATCTTCATCCTGCTCCACCCCAATCCTCTCCCAAGTGACTGCCATTCCTGGGGGAGAAATACCCTACAAATTGGCCAATCAGAACTTAGCAAGCCAGGTGCAAAAGAATGCAGAGGACTCTATAGCCCATGAGCCAAGAAACATAGGTACCATAGAGACTGGAAATTGAACTAGAACAACTCGCATGCATAGTTAAGACTCAGGTCATGCAACTCCCAACTGTCTAATCAAAGAGTTTCCATGATGACCTCTGAAGTACAAGGGTGGTTCCAATCCAGGCCCTAAAACCAGGGCCCCCGCCTTCTTTTTACACCCTTCCTTTTGCTCTCCCTTTGCTGCACCAATGGGTCCAGTCATCATCTGTGACATATGTATCATGCTCTGTAAACCTATATATTGCTCTTGCCCTATAATCCTATCTTTCTCTCCTCAATAAACCTCATTTTCGTGCTTGTTTTAATCTGGTGTATCTGGTCATTCTTCAGCCATGAGTGCATCAAGAACTGACATTTTCAGACTAAAACCTGACAATATCAACAGATTAAAAGAGACAAACCTTATAATTTTCTTAGTGTATGCAGAAAAAGTATTATAATAAAATTCAACATCCATTTGTGACTACTAAAGGAAAAAGAAAGAAAACTTAGTCAACTAGGGATAAAAAAACTTTCCAAACCTCATAAAGGTATATTACAAAACATGAAGTAAACATTGTATTTAATACTAAAATGTTAAAAGCAATCTAAAGATACCTGCTGTTATCATTCATTTTCAAAATTTAATGGCTGTCCTAGCTAAAAGAACAAAATCTAAAGGGATTGGTAAAACAGAAACAAAACTTATAATTAATTACTCATTACTGTTTTTTTCTTCAAGAAAATCCAAAAGCATCTAAAAATAATGTTTATATTGATAGCATAAACAATTTTGAGACAAAAAAGTACCAAAATTAAAATGCAAATCTTTGCACTAGCAGCAATCAAAAATGTAATTTTAAAAACTTGGACAATAGAAATAAAAATAATTGTACTAGGAAATAAATTCAACAAAATATATGCATACCTCCATGGATAAAATTATAAAGTTTTATTGAGAGGCATTAAAGATTCCTATAGACATTCCATCTTGTTGAATTGACTCAATATTGTGAAGAGGTAAATTCTCCCAAAATTAATCTATTGAAAACCCAATTAAAATCCCAACAGGATTTGTTGTTGGTGTTATTACCATTGAAATTACAAATTGATTTTACAATTTATTTGTAAGAGCAAAAGCCTCCAAATAGCCACCAAGTTGGGGACAAGTCTTAAGCTAATGAAAGGATGATCCTTCTTTACCTCTTCCTTTATAATAAATCTTAATAATAAATTATTATAAAGACTTATTATAATTAAGACCTGAAGTAAAATATATGCACCAATAAATAAACTAATGAACAACATAGAAAGTCCAGAAACAAATGCATGCAAAAATGGTTTATAATGATTTACAATAAATGTGAAGCTTCAAATCAGTGGGGAAAACATGGGCTGCTACGCATTTTAATTATCCTTATCAAAAACTGTTATTCCAATTCCCATATCACATCGTACACATATCAAAAGAAACAAATTTAGTTACTGATTGACTGAAGATCGATGTGAAAGACAAAACCATAAAACTTTTAAAACAGAATATAGGAAAGTTTCTTTATGACTAAGGGTAGAAAGTATTTTTTAAGTAAGACAAAAAATGAAATCTACACAGAAAAATATTGATAAATTCAGCAACATTAAAAAAGATGTCTAATCATTAAAAGTTACCATACAGTAAAAACATAAGCTAAAAGAAGGTATTTGTAACATATGCAACTGAAAAACACCTTAAATTGAGAATATATGAAGAATTCCTATGAATCAAGAAGAAAAAAACAACCAAATTAAAGCAACTTGGACACGTATTTCACAGAAGAGAAAAAACAAAGCATATTTGTGTGTTTACATGTATGTGTGTGTGTGTGTGTGTGTGTGTATACAGCATATATACATACAGCAAAAAGTGCTCCACCTCATGACTTCAATAATAATCAGAGAAGTAAAAATCAATTGAAATGAAATATTGTCTTATAGTAATGAATTTTAAAAATATTCTAAAATTCAAACAATACAGTGTTGGCAAAGTGTAGATATATACTGCTGACAAGCATAAAAATTGGTACAACCACTTTGGAAAACAGTTTGACATTACCCAATGAGTGTGAACATGTGCCTACCCTGTGATTCAGTAATCCCATCACTAACCATATACTTGAGAGAAACTCTTGCATATGCAAACCAGAATATGTACAAACATGCTCCCAGCAGCATTGCTCATAATTGCAAAACCTGAAAGGGTTGTAATACCAATCAACAGTACAATGGAAAAATAATTTATTATATTCATACAATGAAATATTATGCAACAGTGAAAGTAAATTAACCACATCTTTCTATACCAACATAGACGAATCTCAAAAACATAACATTGAACAAAAAAAGTTAGAAAAAATTTATGCAATTTGTTTTCATTACATAAAGGTCATAAATGTGTAAACCTAAATCACACATTATTCATATAAATAGGAAAGCTATAAAGAAAAGTAAGGTAAAAGTAAACACAACAAGCATGATCCTGTTACCACTGGGAGGAACAGAGGGGATGAGAGGAGAATGAAATCAAGGAGGGTCACACTAGTAATATCAAGGCAATATTTTATGTCTTGACCTGGGTAATGAATTCATGGTGGCTCTTTTTATTATTACTCTTTATACCAGACATAAATTTTTAAGTATTCTAGTGCATAACAAGTTTCACAATAAAACATTAAGCAAAAAGTAAGGGACCAAGAACAGAAAACACATTTTGAATAAGAAAGCAATGTTGTATACAAATGTATATATGTGTGTGTGTGCGTCTGTGTGTGTGTGTCACCCAACCAGACATTAAACCTTTTATGATATTATAGCAATGAAAACTGTGGAAATAGTGTAGGAATAGACAAATACCCAAGGAATAGTACAGATTACCTAAGAACAGAGCGTATAAACAGTCCCACGTATGCTTGTGTGGAACTCGTTATATGATAGAAGGGCATTGCAAATATCTGGGGAGAAGATTCCATAAACAGGGCTCAACCAAAAAATACACAAAAAGAGTAGTTAATTCTTACTCAGAATCACTTATGTGTCTTCCTGCAGAGCAGAGAGAGAGTGATTAGTGCCCCATCCTTGGGCAGGGCTGCATTTCAATCCCTCCCCCAGGTACTGAGAAAAAAGACCTGCGCAGGTCACTTAGCTTCTCTGTGACTCACTTTACTCCAGTGAAATGGGGATGACACAATGACAGTCCCTGCCTCACAGCCTTGTTAAGATTAAGTAAAATAATCTGCTTCTAGTGTTTAAAGACGTGCCCACCCCTAGATGAAGTTCAATAAATGGCTAGCTCCTGAATTTATTTAACTTCAAATTTCAAAGTTAAGGACTTAATGTGATAGGCTGGGGTAAGGGAAAAAAGGATTTTAAAAATCATTATTTGTTACTTTTCTGTCTCAAGCAACAGACTTTCAACAGCTAGAGAGTAGCAATTATGCCTATTCAACTTCATATACTCAGTATTTAACATAAAACTTGCCATGTAATAGATGCTTAATAAATAGATATCCCGTGTTGCATAGATTTGAACTAAAAAGGGAAGACAAAGTGCCATTACTATAAAAAGGGAAAAAGTCAATGTAGGTGTTGGAAAATGCCACCGCTTTTCACTCCTGTGTGGAGAAAAACAAAGCAGTGTTTTAAAGGCCAAGTTTAATGGATTCCCAAGGTTACGCTACTGTGAAATTATGCTACTATGGAAGAGGAATTAGAGCCAGTCATTCCAAAATGTAAAATACCATGAAAGATAAAGCAATAAAACACAGTATACTTTAAGTGAATAGTCCAATTATCCAAACACCAGGGAGAACTTAAATCAGAATGTAACTTTATATGAACAGAACAAGGAGCAACCATTAATACTGACAAGTAAAAAGGACCAAAAAAATAATAATAGTACAGCAATTATGCAGTAATATGTCATCTCATAGCAAACCTAATCACCAAAGAAATAGCTGTAGTTAAATACTTCCACATAATTTGTTTGTGAGATACTTAAATATACACCTATATATTCACAATTAAAATAAACCAAATCAGCAAAAATAAAAACAGATTAAAAAAATGTATATTGTCTATCTTCAAAGAATAATATCTGTGTCAAATTACCAAGTGTTATAGCAAAATAAAGTTCAGGGTTGCTTAATTCTGTAATATTTTGATAATCACTGATCTGAGGTTTCATCAAAATGAAATGTCATGGAAGAAACGTGAGTTAATTGGCATCAGCACTACTAACAATACTGAAGAAAATATAATTTTATTTTGAAATTCACATCATAAGCACTGTTCCAGGTGACAAATAATTTCATAATTTTTCATATTAAAAATGTGATATAAATCTATTATATGTAAAAATTTATAGCAACATTTTCAAAATAGTTTGTCTTTTTTTAAAAATATATAGTCAAATGGTTTAAATGTCAGGAGAATTATGATGAGATATTTCTTTATCCTCTAAAAAAGTATATTTTCAATTTCACGACCAAGAAGAGAAACTAAAAAGCTCTCTTCGTTTTGCTTTTTCATTATCATTCCAGAAATGATGTATATCAAAACTAGATCTTCCAAGGTATTACATTTCACCATCTGGTTAACCTTATCAGGAAAGCACTAGAAAACAAATTCCACTCATGAGAATTTCATCCACTCTGCAGAGTTATCCTGATCATAAAGAGTTGCACAAAACTAAGATAAATTATTATGGAGACTAGAAATAGGCTGTGAATTCAACTAAGAGGCACTGAACCTATAACAAACTTTACTGTGTAATGCTTGTGACAATGGTACCAGTGCAGACTAAAATATGCTCATTACTCAGCTCACCTTTACCCAACACAGCGTATGTACATTGAAAACATATTGATAAAAATACATTTTGACTTTTAGAGTTTTTAAAAATAAGTATGCTTGATCCACAAGGGCATCTCAATACTCTTCTATACTCTTTCAAAATCTTCTATGTTTCTGAATCAAATCAGATTTGATGCAAAAATTATGATCCTAGATTGATCACAAACCGATACTCTCATCAGTAACAGAACTCATGAAATTTGTAGAACTGAATTTAGATTTAAGTCAAGAGCCCAAACACTATCCACAGTTTGGTCCTAGGAAATACACATCTCAGCCTGAAGAATTTATAAAATGGTCCCAGAAGATTGCACTGGTATTACTTGGAAGACAGCACCCCCACATGCCTATACCTTTTTCATCTATGCCTGGATTAAGGGCAGGCAGGAGGTGGTTTTACAAGTGAAGTTGTGGCACAAAGAAATTATTTGTGATCTAAAATATCCTTAGGATGATGTGCAAAGAAGGTGAAGTGCTAACATAAGACTCGATAAATATACATGTTGTTTACTTTAAAGAATGTAACGATCATGGCTATGACTATGACTTTTGATAGTTCAAAAACTACCTTCTCATTTCTCTCTACACAATAAGAAATTGGTTTGGAGTTTCACCCACAAGAGTATTCCATGCCACTCCTCTCTCAGTTTGTCTTTTCATTTCCATAGAATACCAAGAACTTCCAAAACACATTACCATGCAAATGTCTTGGGTACCTTTACTATACATTTATATTGCAAGGTAATCAATAAATTATTATTTCAATATTTATTGTAATCTCAGAATAAGAAAGAAGATAGATTACACAAATTCATCTTCTGTGATTAATGGATGTTCCAGCGGAAGGCATACACTGATGGAGTAGGTCAGTATGCAGACTATATTACTGAATATTTCAACTCGGGCTGTAAATATAGTATCTGTTTCTCTTAGGGACTGTCACACTGAGTGCAGTATAAAAGGCAATAAATTTCAACAGATTAATTAACTCTTTGGTTACTGGGGCTGTGTGTCACCTATCCTGGCACCTAATAAAAATTCCTTTAATGCCAAGACATAAAGAAGGGCCTCTTTGGAAATGAGTTATTAACAGCATTTCGTGAATAGATGGAGAAATTGTAGCCGAGCCATTTAAGTGTCATAAAGTGCAGCAAAGGCTGCTGGAGGCCTCTGAGGGACGCCAGGCAATACCATAACAATCAAATCTGAGATGGAAGAGGGATTGAGCTGTCCACTCAGAATTTTTATATTGTCAAAGAGCAGCGAGGAAATAATGTGATCAAGAAGTGAATTAACCTTGTGTGTGAAAGAAAGGGGATGATCTGATGGAAAAGGCAGTAAAGTAAAAATCACTCCATAATGCCTACATTGCAGGCGAACCATGAGGGGCCCCTAATGTCTGCAGGCTGTCAGAGAACAGATCCAGACCTCTAAGTACTATAAACCCATTACCTGCATTAGCCTATAATTGGAATACATTTATTCATGCTTTTTCAGTTCTTCGGGGTCTCCGTGTTGTATATCCACAGAGCATTAATTCCTATAAATGTTCTATCTTTGCAGACTCCTGCAAACGGCTAGACAGTCTTGGGTGGGAATTAACATTCAGTGAGAAAGGAAGAAAGCTCTGCAAATGTAGTACAAGATTTGTATCCATTTTCCATTTCATACTATGTTGTTTAATTTAGCACCTTGGCTCCTCCACCCAAATATTCTTTGGATGCTTTCTGATGAATGTCTAGCTATCACATTTTTTATATTTTTCTATTTCAAATCCAGAGCTCTAACAGACAGAAAATAATAAATACCAAATACTAACCCACGTTTTTTACTAATGCTTGGATAGCTCTCTTTCAAAATGTAAATTTTATTTTCTCTCTTGAGGTTCCACTCCAATATATGACACTTTTTATAAAGTTCCACACATAATCCAAAAAGCATGTAGAAATAATAATAAAGTTTAAATTGGTAATTTCTTTCTGAAGATAGCACCCTTAGTCCAAGTTACTTAGGAGAACCAAACCCAGTAAATATTAGCAAGTAGGTGCCTGGTACCTAGAGCATTTCCCATGTACCAGCACTGCTCTGAACACTTAGGTCACACTGATGACAACTCTGTAAGGTAGGTTGCAGTAGTTTATTACTATCCTCATTTTATTGATTAGGAAACTGGAGTACAGAGCAGTTAAGTAAACTCCCCAAGGTCACACAGCTGATTTAAAAATCTCTAAAATCTCTGTCTCTAGGAGTCTGGATTCTTAGCCACTTTGCAAAATTGCCTCACCAAAAAATGGTTAATAGATCTAACATACAAATATTCTCATACAAATATTCTATTTGTACTCTATTAATCTTAAAATCAGGTATGAATATGCATAGATATGTGTGTGTGCTGTTCTTGGGGACTTTACTGCTTCAGCTGTCCCCCGTTTCTCCTGCATCATCATTCCTTTTTTCTGTGCGGGAAAGTTCCCACTGGCATAAGATGTGCTTGCAGGGGTGGGAACCTGAGGCCTTAGGGCCACATGTGGCCTTCTGGATCCTTGAGTGCTGCCTTTTGACTGAATCCAATTTTTACAGAACAAATCCTCTTACTAAAGTTTGGATTTAGTCGAAGGGCCGCACTTGGAGATAGGGAGGGCCACATGTGGCCTTGAGGTGTCTTCTGAGGCCTGCTAGTGTCTTCTACACTAACCTCCATCTCCTTGATAGATCCTACAACCCCTTAGCCTCTTGCCCTTTCCCAGAACAACTTCTCTGAGGAGTGATCATTCACACGCTACCTCCACTTCCTCACACCCTGCTCTCTCCTCAGCCTTTTCAGAGTCTGCCTCTTCGCCCACCACTCCACGGAAACTGCTCTGCTAAATTCAAAGTCCCCTTCCATGTCTTCATTGCGTTCGGCCTTTTGGCAAACAGGACAAAATCAGCCACTTTCTGCTTTGTGAAAATCGCTCACTTCATGGCTTCCCTGGAACCACTGCTTTCTGCCGTTCTTCCTCCTTCCTACTTTACCTGGCTTCCCTGAGCTGCCTCCTCCTGCTCTACGCAGCTTCATTCAAGCCGCTGAGGTTCTTCAGAGTGCGGCTCTTGGCCCCCTCTCACCCGCCCTCCCACAGGGAAGTCATCTACTAGGTGGGCTCAAAAAACATCTTTTGGCTGATTATACTCATGTTTTTATCTCCTCTTTCCATTCCTAATGTAAATCCAACTACTCCCTGACATCTCAATTTAGACGTCTTACAGACACCTCAGCTTTAACATATACAGAATTCTTGATTTCCCCACATAATTCTGGTCTTCCCACCAAAAAAGAAAAAAAAGAAAAGAAAAAGCACTACCTTCCATTTAGCTACTGAAGCCAGAAATCTAGGTCATTCTTGATTTCCCCCCATTTCTTCTCATGCTCCACATCCAATCCATAAGCATGTCTTATTCATTCTGTCCCAAAGCCCCTGCTCTCTCCATCTGATTTGCCAGATACTGGTTGAAGGGTGGATATTTTATGCAGTTCTGGACACCAAGAATGAGAGGAAGATTTTCCTTATCCATAAAAAGACATACAGGAGAAAATGCCTCTCTTGCCCAGGTGATGATTGGAACTGCTGCTACAATTCTGTGGTTCCGTGAGGAGACATCACCACCATGGCAAGGATGGCAGAGCAGAAAGATGGTGAGAATCTGGGCACGTGATTGGGGGTGTCCTACCTCTGCACTTCTTATTATGTGATACAAAAAACTCTTCATACCTGAGTTTGGTCTTGTGTTATTTGAAGCCAAAAAATAATCTAACTGACACATCCCTTCTCTATCAGTTATCTGCAAAACAAGTTACCTCAAAACTTAGTGGTTTAAAATGACAATAACCTTGGTATCTCTCAATTACTGTAGGTCAGGAATTCAGAAGTGCCTTAGCTGGGTGGTCCTGGTTTGGGGTCTTTCATGGAGTTGATGGTGACCCGAGCCGCAGTCAACTGAAGGCTGGACTGGGGCAGATGGATCCATTTCCAAAATGGTCATTCACACTCACAACTTGCTGTTTCTTGCTGTTGCTGGTGGCATTCCCAGTTCCTCACACATGGGAATCTCCACAGGCTGCTGAGAGTCCTTGCAGTGTGGCAGCTGCCTTCCCCAGAATGAGTGACCCAGCAGTGTGTGAGCCAAGTGGAAGCTGTTCTTTTTAATGACCTAAGCTCTAAAATCACATAGCACCACATTCTATTCACTAGACAAGAATCACTAAGTCCAGCCCAGATTTAAGAGGAGGAAACAAGGCTCCATCTTAGGAAAGAATTTACAGACATTTTAAAACCATCACATGCACATTTTCTCACTGCATTCTAGTCACAGTGGTCTTCCGTCAGTTCCTAGAATTTGCCAAACTCTTTTCTATCTCCAAGTTCTTTCACACATGAACACATCTGTCTGGAAGGTTCCTCCCCTGGCTGACCTTGCCTGAATACCTTGTTTCCCCCACACCATTAATCTCTGTCCTTTCCCCTTGTATGTTTCATGATGGAAGGGCCAGCTGTTGTCTGGCTAACCATTCTATCTTCAGCTCCTAACACTGCATCTGGTAGGTACTAGGCACTCAAAAAACAATTAGTGAATGAATAAAAGAACATAGGTGTGCACTCACAAAATGTTTTTAAAGAGCTGCAAAAACCATTCAGCAAAATTATCCAGGGGAAAATGTTTAAGATGAAAAGGTGCTTAAGAAGTTTAATACGGAAAGTGACATTCTAGTTATCTTTTGAATATTTAAAGGGCTATCTTTGGGGAAAAGATTAAATTTATTCTTTATTATTCATGAAGTATAATTAAAATGGATGGGTAGAAATTATGGGGGAAAAAAGTTTAGGTGAACAAAAGAAAGATCTTTTTAATGATTAAAGTCATCTAAAAAAGTGAAACCAGTTGACTTGTAAGAGAATAATGTTCCTATCATTCAAAATGTTCAGACATAAACTATAAGATCACTTGCCTGCAATATCAGAGAAGAAATTCAAATATTGGAGAACAAATGGACCAGATGGACAACAGGCTCCCTTTTTGCATTCTAGAATTCTGTAATATGAGCCTTAACAAAACAAAAATTTGTCTCAGTCCATTTGTGTTGTTATAGCAGAATACCACAGACTGGGTAATTTATAATAGTAGAAGTTTATTTGCTCATAGTTCCAGAGGCTGGGAAGTCCAAGATCCAGGTGCTGGCAGGTTCAGTGTCTGGTGAGGCACCATTTCTCATTGATGATGCCTTGTTACTGCACCCTCACATGGTGCAATATGAACATGGGGTAAAGTGGAAGGGAAAGAGAGTAAGAGAGAGCCAGGTGGCTCTCTGAAGCCTCTTCTACAATGGCATTAATCCACTCATAAGGGCTACACCCTCATGACTTTATCACTTCCCAAAGACCTCATCTCTTAATACTGTCATATTGGAGACTAAGTTTTAACACATAAATTTTGGGTGAGCCAAAACATTCAAACAATAACAACATTTAAAAAGTTCTAACTTTTCTTGTGGAATGCAATATACAGACAACGTCCATAAGAAAAAAAGATTTCTCTCTACACTCTCATGCTTTTAGAAATCTCAACTATGCAGAAAATGAAAGTTTGTAAAAATGTTTGTTTCTGATTATTAAAAGTGTTTATTTTAATAATCTAAATATTGTCATGTATTGATGTGATATAAGCATTAATCTCAGAGCTAAAGAGACTTTAGTCCTTCGTTATGAGGCACATTTTCCAAACTCTGGTTTCTGGAATTAATAAACTACATAAGCTTTAGTTTCTACCCCCACATTAAATCAATCTTTTAAGCAATGCATAAAAAATCATTCTTTAAAAAATAATAGAAATGTCCCTCAATGAGTAACCAGACAAGCTATGGTACATCTAGACCCTGGGATATCATTAATAATTTTAAAAAATGAACTATCAAGCCACAAAAATACACGTAGGAACCTTAAATGCAAACTGCTAAACAAAAAAGCCAATCTGAAAAGGCTACATACTGTATGATTCTAACTATATGACCTCTGGACAAGGCAGAATTATGAAAACAATAAAAAGACCAGTGGTTGCTAGGCGTTTGGGGGAGAGAGGGAGGAATAGGTGGAGCACAGGAGATTTTTAGGGCAATGAAACTAATCTGTATGATACTGTACTAGTGGATACATGTCATCATACATTTGTCCAAACCTATAATGTACAACACAAAGAGTGAATGTGAACATAAACTGTGCACTTTAGTTAATAACAACATATCAATATTAGCTCATCAATTATAACAATGTACCCCACTAATGCAAGATCTTAATAATAGGGGAAACTGGTGGTGATGGGGTATACGGAAATTCTATACATTTTGCTTACTTTTTGTATAAACCACAGAGGCTCCATAGGCAATATATCTAATAGACTATTGTGATAATTAATTGTAAATTGTATAAAACAAGTATTTAAGGTATTTGAATCACAGAGAGGAAGAGGCAATAATGAGGTGTGAAAGAGTGAATGCCAAATTTGAAAGATCGTAGAATTTGGAGAAAAACCACAGAAAATGACACAATGGCTAGTGAAACAAAATGAAGGAAGGCACAAAAGGAGAAAAACCGCTACTGGCTGTATTCCTATTGTTAATAATGAACACTATAAATATCCATAAAGGACTGTGGTGAAATTGGTCTTGACTGAGCTTGTGATTTATTGATGCATTCAACAAATGTTTATTTGAGCAAGACACTATGATGGGTTGATAGTGAGTTTCTAGGTGTCTTCAGATATCAATGCTGCCCTCAAGAAGCTTGCTAGATGGCACATGTTACCATTCCTCAAAGCCATGAAACTGACAACTGCATGATTTCTTAAAATAAAGAGTAGATAAGAAACAGTCATCCCCGAGAAAGGCTTTCTTGTCTGACTACTCACTATATATGCATTAAGATTGACATACACTGCCAGGTGCTCTTAATGGGGCACAGTTCTGCTTGGACTGTTTTCTTCAGCACAGAAATGTTTCATACACTTTTATTTCTATTCCATTTATTTGTTCATATGTTAGAGGTCTGAAACCATTCACCTAGCCCTACGAGCATAAGTTGCTGTTCTCATGGCTGATCTCTCTGTATTGCTCCCTCTAAAGGGAATTGCATGACCAAGAAGGAGCAGTTTTGGCCATTAACAGCCCCAAGGGTTGGCAAACCTTATATGGAGAACTGGTCTGAGAGAGAATATCTTAGGGCTGGGAATGCTAAGGGGTTATCTAGTTCATGTCAACAGTACAGGGATCACTTGTATAACAACATCCTGGAAAAATAGCCATTCTAGTCTCTGTTTTGTACCTCAGGAGACAGCCTCTTCCATTTTGAAAAGTTATCATGCTTAAAGTCAGGGGAACAAGAAATTATGTATTATATATCTCAGTATAGTTCTAGTTCTGCCTTCCAGAGGCACATAAGTCTAATTCCTTTTTATATCATAGTCATTTAATTACTTGAGGACAATAATTGCATGCTCATTTCTTTCATTGATTCTTCATTATGTTATAGTTTCTAGATCCTAGAATAATGTAGTCATTCTGTTCTGCATTAAAATTTTTGTTTGGAAGCTTAAAGTTCAAATTTATACCATGTCGACAAACACCCTTTGCTTCCTTCCTCCACAATCAGTTTGAAAGGAACAGTTGCTCATACTTAATATGTCATGAGTAAATGCATGATGGCCAAGTAGACCAAAATATACACATAACATAAATATATGTGAATAAGATATAAATGTAAGAATAACAGCTATAAATAAAATATAAATATGCATAAATAGACCAAAAAAGAAGTTGTATGTTTTATACAGCCTAAGCCCTGTTTTGGCTGAATCTAGTTTTTTCCACTATAAAACCCGAGACATCCCTAAGATATAAGGCGGATACAAAAAATTATGTATTATACTAACATTTAAGTTTTTAAAAAGAAAAAAATAAATGTATGTGTGTTATGTGTGTATTTCTTATGGATATAATATTGCTGAAAATATATTAAAATACTGGTAACATTAGTTGCCTTAGGAAAGAAGAACTAGGTAAATAAGGACGGGGTGTGTGATCAACTTTTTAAGCTTTTGCAACTTTTAAATTTCTAACTGTGAGGATATATTTCATAATCATAAATAACATGGAAACTTAAATAAGATAATAAAGTATATTTTTAATATACAAAGTAATTAAAGAATCTCACAAATGCCAGAATAAAACATGTCGGGGGCATTTTCTCTGACCAATAGTACAACACATATACTATTAATTAAGCCCAAGAAAAAAATGAAATAATCCAAGAATTAAATTCAGTCCCTACATTGCTGACTTTCTTCTAAGATTCATATTCAGACCAAGATTCATCCCTAAATATATACAGACATGAAGGAAATAAAGTAATCCTCTTGTTCAAGTCTCAAAATCAAATGTCTATATTAAATATAATTATATTTAAATGTTCAGACCTTTAAATATTTCATATAGAATTAGAGTGTGCATTTAAGTCCAGGTTGGAAATCTCGAGAAAATTTAAACCACGACATCATTGCTCATTTTAGCAATGTCAATAACTAACACACTCAACAGTCTGATGAGATTAATAATCAGAAATACATTTTTAAAGGTCTGACACATTTACCTTCAGATTATAGTGTCTGTTTCATAAACAGCCATAAAAAAAACTACTTTTTCCATTGTTAAGGTTCGGAATGTGACTAAATCACCATAAAGTATTTCAAGAAGTCACAAACCAATGGAATAACACACAGATATCCATGGCAAATCTAGTCATGCCAGAAATTTGTAATCTGGCACAATCCAATGATAGGTTTTGAAGTCATTCTCTCAACTAAATATATGACAGAACAATTATATCAACACTCACTTAACACTCATACATATGGAGAGTATGATATACGTATATGTGGTGCATGTACATACAGTTTCACATGTAAGTTAAGAGATATCCATAGCTAGTGTTAAGTATTATTTTGAAGCCACAAATCCAATTCAGTTTATCTAAAATCACTTTGGTGCTAAAAGCTTAACTAACCAGCTGTCAGTTGGGTACCCACTAAACATCAAGTTATAAGCAAAAATCATTAAGACTCATTAAAGATACTCTATTCCAGATCTCTCATATACAGATCTGTTCATTCGGCGTATACTCACTGACTGCCCTCGATACGGTAAGCACCATATTGGACAGTGAGGGTAAGCGGAGAACATGGAAACTGCCTTTTAAGAGCTCTCAGCCCAATAAAGGAGGGAGAGAGAGAAATATATCAACACTGCAAAACACCACAATTACTGCTCTAACAGAAGCAAACAGAAGTGGGTATAAGAATTGTGTTGGCCCAAGAGTGGGAACTGTTAATCTACTTAGAAAATAGGGGAATGGGGAGGGATCTTTACAAGGATGTTATGTCTCACAGTTACAGAGTTTGACTGGCAGAGCCTTCATTCATATTCAGACCTCTGGATTCCAGGTTGCTACACTGTTCTCCAAAAACTTGATCCAAAGATCATTAATATTATACTATTAGCTATAGCACACATGCACATGAGTGAGATTTAATTTAAGCAATGTTTTTAAGCAGTGTCTTGCTAATGATTATCTACTTCATAGAATGAAGAAAGACCATTTAAACAACTCTAATATCGTACCTAAAGCACTTAACACTCATATGTATGCAGAATATGATATACGTATATGTGGTGCATGTACACGTAGTTTCACACATAAGTTACAAGATATCCATAGCTAGTGATAAGTATTATTTTGAAGCCACAAATCCAATTCAGTTTATTTACAATCACTTTGGTGCTGAAAGTTTCTTAACTAACCAGCTGTCAGACAGTGCTGCTGCAAAACTGGCAGGATACTGTATTTAGATTGGAACCAAGAATGAATCTTTTCATTATCACTTTCTCTTTTACTTAACAAAATGTATTTCAGAGGGATTACTTGGCTTAATGCAACCAATTCAGTACAAAACTGAGTTGGCTACTTAGATTGCCCAAATATAATTATCCTCTCCAAACGTATGCAAAGCAATCAAACCTCTGATATACGTGTGATAGGTAAGAAGTAAAGTACTGGGGCACACCAATGCCAATTCCAAACAGGTAGAGAAAGGCAACTTTTGGTACTATAATAGACAACTCCTACTCTTTCAGAAAACTGAAAACACTGTGGTAATTTAAAGCCCTAAACTGGCAAAGGAAGAATGATACTGTATGCATGTCTCAGAGCCAATAGCAATAACAATAGAAAATGATTAGTGGAGATTGCCACTCAGTCTAAATTGAGAAGATTCTGTGCATGCACAACCCTTTGTATTCTAACAGTTCCAATTAAGAACAGCCTTCAGGATAATTGGAGAAATATTTACTAAAGTGAAGCATGCACCTCCCCAGAATCAGGTACTCTTCACAGAGGTTATATTCAGCAACTGTCCCTGGAAATACAGTTGTGCCTAATGTTTAAGTGCATTATGGTGCCAGCCAGGTTCACTCCCCAGTCCCTCAGCTATTTATGCTGCCACACACATAAATGAAATAAGCCTGGAAAATATACTGTTACTATTCCGTTATTTTCATCAACCTAAGACAAAAAAAATTTTTTAAAGGGCAAAGAAGAACATCATCTTCTTTCTACATCGTGGCATGCTAAAATGGAATAAACCAAAATGCTACCATTTTTCTCTGAGCTATGTTTGTCCCAGCAGCCTTTTTCCTTTCCTGATGAATCCAATAGACTATAGTTATAAGAAGACATCTGAAGTAATATTTCTTTTCCATATGAGTTATATAATCCTAAATATCCAAATAAACGAAACCTGGTCATTCTATTTCTAAAAGGAGTATTAATACATTTCTGTTAAGACCTAAATCACATCAAAATAAAAAACGCAGTGTAAGTAAAAATAGTGTGTGTATATACACGCACACACTTTTATTTATATATATAAACATACACACACATTTATATATATACATACACACACACACACTAACCAAAAAAAAGGCTTATTTTATGAAAGACTGTTACAGTGAAAGCAAACTAAAGGCAGCTAACCATGATCACATATTATATAGTTGTGATGAAAATTGATTCAAAGAACTTCAAAGGTGGGGAAGGGAATTGTTAAAAGGGTTGCTGGGGGGGAGGAACAAGCTAGTTGCTTTAAATTCAAAGTCATGTTAGCAATTTATGGACTTGATGATACTATCAAAATGAACAATAATCCAGTAACAACTCCAATAGAAAGATACTAAATTTTTATGATAGGAGATAATCAGATTGGCAACCACAGATATTACATACATGACTAAAAGAAAAAACAATTCACAGTAAACATAAGCTGAGTACAAATTTTTTGTAAGAAAAGACAAAACTTTGTTTTTAAGACTAATTCAAAGAGCTGAGAAAAACCTTTATCACATTAAACTTCATCTTTGTATTTTCTTCTTACTCTGTACAGGAATAACAAGGATACACATGAATATCTTAGTCAAGTATTTATATAAAAATGCATCATAATACTTTTAATACAATAAAAAAGGAGTGCTCAGTCATTAATAACACAAGTCACTCACTTTTAAAAAGTGAGCTAATACTATTCTAGAGTTATTAATTTATCAATATAGTTTTTGAATTGCTTCTCCAGTCATTGACTATAATATTTCCATTTAAGAACTTTAGCTTTAAGCTTAAAGAAGTAATTATGTCCTTAAATCTTATGTTCAAATATCTTAAAAGATTAAAGGAAATAGCCACATCATATACCTCTTTGAACTTCATTTAACTGTATTTATTCAACTATTGAAACCTTTCTCTACACTACAGAGAAAACAGAAAGTTATTTCTACATATCTTTCAGTCATGAGTTAGTCATATTTAATACTAGTTAAAACAGAAATAAAACAGTCTTTCTTAGTTCTTTGAGTCTTCGTTTCTTTAAAATGAAAAAATACAACGTATTTTGAAAGCAGTTTTTATATCAACTATATATGGATACTATTTTACATTTTATATTTACTCATATATTTATGTATATTATAATGTATCTATATATTATGCTATTATTAATAATTTCTTTGCTGAGTTTAAGAATGCATTTCACATGTTGGTTTGAGATTTTTTGCATACTTTCTAATATTAAATATAGCAAACTTCCTTTAACTACAATTATAACTGACCAAAAATTAGTTTGATTTCTACACAGGCTAATATTATAGTAAAATCTTTTGCCTTACTTACTATATGTCAATTTTAAAACTATTTAAAATAACAAATTATAATATATTTTATAGCCAAAGGAAAGCTTTGATATTAGCTATAAATTTTTACCTCATTCAATTGTGTAAATGAATTGAAACTTTCATAAAAGCATCTTAGGTGAAATTTGCTGATAGAGATTTATTTGCTTTTAATATTTCTCTTGGAATAGACATAAGACTGATTTGTCTAACCCTGTATTTTGCTAGGTAATATCTGTTTTATTCCAAAGATGGAGAGTGGCTATCTAATCTCTGCTGCATTATTTCCTCCTAAGACACCAACATGAAGCCCCTGGAATTTATGACATTTTGTCCTGGCTCAGCTACTATATCAAAATTAAAAGTCCTTTATATCTCTGGAGTACCATTTCTAATGAATTCATTTGAAAATATAAAGCAATCACTTTTTAACAGGAATTAAGTTTCACTTGTTTTAAAATTATGCACTTCCAGCTGGCAAATCATCACAATCTGTGTCCAGAAAATATATGAACAATAACAACAAAACTCCACAGGAATAATTCTCATCTTGAGTGAGTCCTAAGAAGCAGATTTCTCACTGGAAACAATGCAAGCAAGAAAACAGACAGTACAGCAACATCTTTAAAGTATTGAATGAAAAACATTTGTCATCCTGGAAGTTAAAATCCAATGAAAATAACTTTCAAAAGCAAAGGCAAGAGTTCAGTATCACCATAGGGTGACAATAGTTAACAAAAATGTACCGTATATTTCAAAATAAAAGAGTAGAATTGGAATGTACCTAACACAAAGAAATGATAAATGATCAAGGTGATGGATATCCTAATTGCCCTGATTTGATCATTACACATTGTACATTTGTATCAAAATATCGCACTTACCTGATAAACATGTATAACTATTATATATCCATAATAACTAAAAGATTTTAGAAAACAAAAACAAATTGAACACCTCCCTCAGAACACATGCAAAAAGTAACTCAAAATGAAACACAGACCTAGATGGAGAACCTAAAACTAGAAAACTTCTGAAGGAAAACAGGAAAAATCTTTGTGACACTGAGTTAGGCAAAGATAAAATAGATATAACACAAAATGTACTATTCACCAAAAAAAATTAAGACATCAAAATAAAGTACTCTCTTCAAAAGATACTGTAAAAAGAATGATTTTAAAAAGCCACACATGGAGGGAAATATTTGCAAGTTGCATTTCTGATAAAAGGACTTGCATCTAGACTACATAAAGAACTCTCAACATGTGATTAGAAAACAAAAACCTTATTATGTGAGGTGATGGATATGTTAATTTGCTTGGCTGTAAATCATTTCACTATGTAAATATATATGAAAACACCATGTTTTATACCTTCAATATAGACAATAAAGAAGAAAATCAAATAGTTGAGAATTTTAATTTTTTTGAAACCTCACTTTTTAAAAAATGTACAAAAGATTTCAGCAAACACTTCACCAAAGAAGCTATACAGAAGTCAATAATAATATGAAAAGATGCTCAATAAGTCATCAGTCATATGAAAAGATGCCTAATATTATTAGTCATTACAGAATTGCAAACTAAAACCACAGTGAGATACTATTACAACTATTAAAATGGCTAAAATGAAAATGACTGACCATACTAGCTTTTTTGGCAAGTATAGGAAGCAACTAGAATTCTTATCTACTGCTGGTGGGAATGTAAAATGGTATAACCAATTTGGAAAACAGTTCAGCAGTTTCTTAAAAAGTTAAATATACACCTACTATATGACCAAGCCATTCCACTTCTAGGTATTTATCCAAGAGAAATGAAAATGTATGTCCACGCAAAGTCTTGTACATGAACATTCAATAGCATCTTGATGTATAACAGCCAAAACCTGGAAACAGCCTAAATGTTCAGTAACAAGGGAAATGATAAACAAATTGTGCAACGCATACAATGGACTATTACTTCAGCAAGAAAAAGGAATGCACTATTGATAAACACAACATGCATGACTGTTGAGACAAATGAAAAATGTTACATAACACAGAAAAAGGAATTTGCCAACATCATTAAGGTTACTAATCAGTTGATTTGCATTAATCAAAAGAGAGATTATCCCCTTAGGCCTGATTTAATCACATGAGCCCTTTAAATCTGGATCTTGCAATCCGAGTCACAGCCAGTCAGGGTTTTAAAGCATAAGAAGGTTTTAACACATCTGACTTTGTACATGAGGGTAAGCACCTGTAAGAATCACAGGCTCCAGAAGCTGAGAGTCCCCCCTCCGCCCCAGCTAGCTGACAACCAGTGAGGAAATGGGTATCTCAGTCCAACTACTACAACGAACTGGATTCTGCTAACAATCTGAAGGAGCCTGAAGAAAGACTCTAAGCTCTAGATAAGAGGACAGCCCAAGCCAACACCTTGATTTCAGTTTTCACAATAATTTGTTTTACAGTAATAAAAAAACCAATATATGTGGTAAAACTATGATGAAAGAAGTATTATAGAAATACCAATATCCACCCAGTAGCAATCTATAGAATGGGGACAAGTTAGCAGTAGCAGATACTATCGTAGTCTCACTTGTCCTGGCACTCACCATTCCAGCGCAAGACCATAGTATAGAGGTAAAAGAAAAGCAGCCCCTGACAGCTGGAAGCTGGCCTGGCATTATGCACTAAGCTACAGTGTCCTTCTGTTGAACATAATCAGTTTCACAGAACACCAGTATCAGACAAGTCTACTCTGTGACAATGATGGATCAGGACAAAAACAAAACCACTTGGTAATAGTGTTTGAACTCAGGAAAAACAAGAACACTGTCTAAACTCCAAAAATGGTCTAACATCTCTCTTTCTAAGCTAATGGAAGTGACAGCTACCTGTTTGCCAATTACAACCTTAGCTTTCCTTTGTTCTTCCCTTCTTCTAAGTAAGAATTCTGAAGATACCCAAACATAGGATGATCTATGTTTCCTGGCAATAGACAACCCCAGAGCAAATCCCCACTTCCTAGAACCTCTTCCAAGTCAGCTGACATGAGCCCAAATCCTACAAGAAGTCTTTTCTAATACTCTTTTACTGAGATGTCTCACAATTCTCCCATGATATGTGATCTCTCTCAGTTCAATGAACCAATCCAAAGAGAGTTCCTGGCGGTCTTTGACTGGAAGACCCCAGGAGTATCCTAGTGACCCTCTCCTTGAGTGCTTTCTCTTGGCCTTGCTTGCTGGCATGGGTGAGGAGGAAAGTGACCTGAGGGAGAGTTAACATCCTTAAGAAAAATCCTCATCCTATGGGAGGGACTTGGAGGATAAATAACCAAGCTTCCTTGCCCTGTGAGGTAAACAACTCAAAGTGTAGTCTATACTGTCTCTCAGAGGTCCCCAGTGTGATGAAGCCTCAGTTGCCCACATGGAATCCTGCTTGATAACATACACTTTATCAGTTTCCTTTCTCTTCCTGTCTTGCTTTCCCACTTTCCTACTTTTGTTTCTAGTCATCATCTCTCTTTCCAGGAATAGCCAACTTTCACACAAATTTTTGTCTAAGGGACTGCTTCTGGGGAAACACAACCTAACACAGTGGGTAAGCTTGCCATCCAGGGTTCAGTCAGGGGAAGGACACAGTTACTGTAGTAGGCAGAGCAATAGCTCCTTGAAGCTACCTAGATCCAATTCCTAGAACCTTAAATATATTGCCTCATGGCAAAGGGGAATTAAGGTTGAAGATGGAATTAAGGTTGCTAATCAACTGATCTTAAAATAGGAAGAGATTATCTGGGTGAGCCCAGTGTAATCACAAAGGTCTTTAAAATGTGTAAGAGGAGCTATAAGAGTCAGTACAGAGTGATGCCATGTGAGAAAGACTGAAATGGCTTCACTGGCTTTGAAAATATAAGGAGACCATGAGCCAAGGAATGGGGACAGTCTCCAGAAGCTGGACAAGGTAAGAACATGAATTCTGCCTAGAGCCTCCAGAAAGGAATGCAGCCTTGTTAGCAATTTGATCTTAGCCCAGTGAGACCCATTTTGAACTTCTGTCCTGCATAACTGTAAAAAATTACAGATTAAAAAACTATTTTATTTTCAAGCAAATACGTTTGTGGTAATTTGTTACAGCAGCAATAGGAGATTAATACAGTTACCTGTACACAAGATGGACCAAAGTATACTAATACAAGTTGAGTATCCTTAATCTGAAAATCTGAAATCTAAAATGCTCCAAAATCTAAAACTTTTTGAACACTGACATGACATCACAATTGGAAAATGCCATACATAAGCTGTTAGCACAAATTTTATTTCATGAACAAATTCATTTAAATATTATATAAAATTACCTTCAGGCTATGTATATAAAGTACATATGAAATATAAATGAATTTTGTGTTTAGACTTGGATCCCATCCCCAAGATATCTCATTATGTATATGCAAATATTCCAAAATCCAAAAAAAAATCTGAAATCTGAAAACACTTCTGGTCCCAAGCATTTCAGATAAGGGATACTTGACCTATAGGAAGTACAAAGAGAAAGGAATAGAGATAACAGTGAGAGATTCATTGATAGGAATAGAGAAGTGAGAGGGGAAACGCTGTTTTGTGAAGGAAATTGAGTTCATGCTTAGGACAAGGTTATATCATTACATCCAGTGGCTAGCAAGCAATTTGAAAAATGAGAGCAAAACATAGGTGAGCCATTAACATTGCAGGTATAAATGTTGGAGACAAGTCTGCAACCTTAAATTGAATCTATTTCTTCAAGAGGAGTTTATACAAAAGAACAGGGAAACAAAGACTGAAACATGAAACATTTTGAGGACAGGAGGACAAAGGAACAAAGGAGGCAGGAGAACCATTAAGCACAGTAGCATAGAAGTCAAGAAAGAACAAAATGTTCTTTCAAACAAAATCAGTTTGAAACAAAATCAGTTTTAAAATGAAACTGATTCTCAAAAGTCCTAATTGCAGCCATGAGACAAAGAACAGGGCTGATAAAGGTTATTTACGTTGAACAATTAGTGTCATAAGCCCTTCAAGAATTACACTGCTGTAGAGGAGTGCAGGAAGGGAGATGCTTATTTTGCATAAAAACAGGCTTTAGACCTACTTGCTCCTACATCCCTGGAAACAGTCTCTATTTCCACCATACACCCACCTGACCACAGAATTTAGCCATCTTTAAATTCATCTGAAATAATCTACCTGTGCAGAGGTATTAATGAGAAATGAAAATTTACTGAAGCTTTTTAAAAAGATGGAATCATGGGATTACAAATCCCAACCTCCATAAAACAACTTAAGGATTCCAGTTTAATATAGAACGTATGTTCTCCCCAAAACCCCCTTCTCAGCCATACCACCCTGGTGATTCTCTTTTCTCTCTCCTTCCTTCATGCAGCTTTGATGCCTACTTCTGGGTTTTCTCTAGCACTTTAAACTCCATCTACTTCCAAATGGTTGACAAGAATTAATCAAAGTGCTCTAAAACTGTGCTGTCCAGTGTGGTAGCTACTGAGCACTTGAAATGTGGTTGGTCCGAATTGAAATGTGCTGGAAGTATGAAATACACACTGGATTTCCAAGACTTCACATAAAAAAAGATGTAAGATATCTTATTAACAACTTTTTATATTGATTATAGGTTGAAATGATAATATTTTGGTTATATTGAGTTAAATAAAATATGTTATTAAAGTTAATTTCAATTGTTTAATTTTGCCTTTTTAATTTACCTAGCAGAAAATTTTAAATAGCCTATGTGGCATACATTATATTTCTATTGGACAGCACTTTAAGAAGTGCAAAGAACTTCATATTAATAGGACCAACCATCCATAGAAGGTAATTTAAGAATAATCTTCTAAGAGGCTAATCAAATTATTTCTTACCAAAAAACAAACAGCATTTGGTCCCAAAAGGTGTTAAACAAGTAACATATCTCTCCATCTCATTACATATGCCAGGTGTTAAACAAGCAACATATCTCTCCATCTCATTACATATGTTACCTACAAAGAATTTTGCACCTCCCAAATTATCAGTGCTGGTAAAGAAAGGGAGTCAGGGCTGTGTCCACGTGGCCCAGTTCTGTGAACCTCTGTGCATTTAGGAGAGAACAGAGAAAAGCCTACAGTCCTGGAAGTTAACCAACCTACAGGGGAACTGAATCTATAACCATAGCTTCATTAACATAGCTTATAACTTGCATCTCATCCTGTAGTTAATTGCCTTGTCACTAACACAAATCACATGGTAATTACTTGTGTAATTAATTGTCTCCACCAAAGGAGTGTGAGCTTTGTGAGGGCAAGGATGCACTTCTGTCTTGTTCATCAACATGTCCACAATGCCCAGTAGCATACATAGTAAGAGCTCAATAGTATTTATTAAATGAATGTTTAATGAAATTTGAATTAACTAGTTTTTCTGTTCAGTGCATCTGGAACCATACATCTACCAATGAACTGCCTAGTTTGAAAATGCTATATAAGTTATTCTTTACGGAGAGCTAGAAAAGAGACAACTGATGATATTAATATATAAATAGATGATATCTAATGATAGTAAGTGAAAGGAATAAAAATAAAAGCTGACTTTTACTGAGTGCTTGTCAGGTCACAGTCATTGTGCTAACCATTTAACCATCTTTAATCCTTTAACCCTTTTTCACTTAATCATCACAACTTATCAGGTGGGTACTATTATCATTCCCATTTCACAGATGGGGAAATTGAGACTTAGAGGTTAATTTTAAAAAAAATAATCAACAAGCAAGTGGTGATGCAAGGATTTAAATTTAATCTGACTCTAGAGTCTTAAGTCTTAACTATGCAAGATGATTCTTCATAGAAACACCACCAAGTAACACCAGTTGATACTGTCACAGTTGATCACTCCTTTCTCCTTAAAACACTCTCTTCATTTGGCTTCCAGAAGACTATACACTACTGGACTCTCATCCTATCTCAACAGCTCCATTGCTAGTTTCTCCTTATCTCTCCCACAAGTTTCAGGGCTTGAATCCCCAGCACATCCTAAAAAATGTAAATAATGCCTCCCCAAATTGCCTCCTGGCGGATAGAGGGCAGGTATCTATCCACAGACACTGATCCCCTCTTAGCAGATCATTGCCTGGGGGCGTTAACTCCCCCAGACTTTCCAAGGGGCAGCTGTGTGTGTGAGCGTGTGTGTCAAGGGTGATGGCATCCCTACCCTTTCAGGGTACTGCTCCTGAGCAGGAAACTTACTGATGTGCACTACACCATGACAATGCTCCATCAGGCCAACTTCCTCTAGATGATACAATATATGGTAGGGCCAGTGGATCCCATGGTTATGTGCCATTGTCACACCTCCTTTACTACACAGCGTGCCCTTAGTTGGAAGCAAAACATCAGAAAATCAGGCGTTTGTAACTCTATCAGATAGTAGTGCTGGCAGAGGCATTGTAAACAGGGCAAATTCACATCAAAAGAGGTGTCAATTCCATCAGTACAAACCACTGCTCTCTCCAGGAAGGCCAGGCTCTTATGCAATCAATCAAGCAGCTGGCTGCCCCCCTGACAGAATTTACCATCAATCTATGTTACTGATAGCTAGACATACAAAAAGGCAGCAGTTATACCAGCTTTAGTAAGAAAGAGCCTTAACTGCTGGGCCATGCATGTGTCCTCTCCTTAATATCACTAACAAAGTCCTCATTGCCATCTGGTAAGTAATCTAGTTACAGAGTTCTGAGGGGCTGCCTTCTAGATTTCCTTCTTACACCAAATTTCTAAGCTTGGTTTCCCTTATAAGTATAACCTAAGACAACTACTTGTGTGGCGGCAGGTTATTAAGAAGGTGAAACAATGAAGGAACAGTCAAGGAGGATAAAGAGATGATACAAAAGTGTATTCTTGATGTTGCTGCTGTGGGCAACTAGAACTCAGTTTCACTGGGATTTCCTGAGAAGCACACAGATTGGCCTACAAAACTGTCTTGCTAAAAGATAAGAAGCAGGAGCATTTATTCACCAGCTACTGTTGCCTCTTGGTTGAAGAACATCAGATGTGTTAACTTACCAAAACTCAAGGCTGTGCAGGGCATGAGCTGAGAGAACTACTGCTGGCATCTGCAAAGTCGGGAGAACCTCAGAGCAAAAGCAAAAAGGCCTGGCAAACCTGAGAGAAGAAAAGCTGTCAGAGAGAAGCGCGTGGAAGCTTGCGTGAAACTTTCCCCCAACCAACTCAGAAATCAGAAGTGATGCTCAGAAGTTGTAACTCAGGACACCAAAGGCTTCTGACACAACAGAATTATTAATTTCTTAGAAATTTAAAACCAATTCATAGCTGCAAGTCTTTAACTTTGTTTACCACGTGGTTATCACAGGAGTAAATGTAGGGAATGTAATGTAATGTAAGGGAGTCAATATTTATTAAATGCCTACTCTATAGTAAGTACTACTCCAAATAGTCTTTCACACATTTCACCTGTAAAAGCGTTTCACTGATAGAGTCATCAGGGAAGAGCTGTGATCAGGTGACATTTCAGCCATTATCAGAAGTGCGGAAGCAAGCCCTGTGGACATCTGAGAAGGCAGTGTTCTGTGCAAAAGGAACAGCAATAATAAACCCTTATTACCAATACCAATAATAAAATACCAATAATAAATACCAATAATAAACCCTTGGTATTATTACAGAGGGTTATAGTTAAGCTCTGAAGTGTAGCTTGGATGTGACCATCAAGAACCAGTTTAGTCTCATAAACCATGGTAAGAGTTTTGAACTTTAATCTCAGTTAAACAGTAAGCCATTAAAGGTTCTGCGTAGAGGAGTGCATATTCTGCCACAGGTTCTAAAAGGATCACTCCAGCTGCTGAATAGGAACTAGAGTGTAGAGAAATAAACAGTAAGTAGAAAGCCCTATTTGAAGTCCACTGCAATTGCCCAAGCATGAGTAGAGACTACCTTCTGACACCTCTTATACCATAAATTGTTTTAAACTGCCATTTACCTTCCCATGGGAATCCTTAACTCTTGAGGGTAGGGAGCTCATACTTCTAATTTATGGATTATGTATATGACCTATACATATGCCCATTTAATAGGTGCTTGATAAACAATTGTATACATGGCTAACAGCAGTAGTAAATCCACATTATTCAGTGACAGTATGGCATCCTTGAAAACCTGTATCATTTACCATCTCTTTAGAAAATTTAAGTTCTGTAAACCTTAATTTCAACATTCCTAAATGTTGCTTACACTGGCCTAACAAGGTTGGTAAGTGTTAAATGAAAAATGCCTAACCAGATCCTTTTTTCTCACCATCACTTATGGTAGGAGATGCCTGACTTGTTTCAATACAAACCCTCACTCCCAATACGAGACATAAATGCTGCCCTTTCTGCATAACGCCTGTAAAATTTTTAAAGTTGACCATAATTGACTGGATTCTAACATATAAATTAATCCAATTCATCTCTTTCTGGTATCAAAGATTGTCCTTCTTTGTTACAGTACTGTTTTCCTTCCACATCATCTTCTAAGTGTTATCTAGAAACAACTAATCGCCATCTGATCTTGGTTTTTACATCATTACATCTCAGTGATTATAGATGCAGCCCTAAATGCGGGGTAAATGTTTAGGAAAGTTTTTGATGGCCGGTCCTCAAGCTTTGGGATTTACCTTCCAAGCGGTAAGTAGCACTGTCAAAACAATGCTGGCAACATTTCTGCGATGTTGCGAGGACTCCGTTTGCTGCAGCTTCATGCTGAATTATAACGTCAGAAGCACCATCCCAAGAGTTACTTCTGCCCACCTTCACCAGAAAAGCAGCTACGAATCAGGCAACACGGAAACGGAAAAAGGTACTGTCTCTGCCGCATCTCATTTAGATCAAGTTGGGAGTAAGAGACAAGGCAAGGATTTTTGAATCTGGTTCCAACATCCTCCATGGGGCCACAATCTCAAATTCGGCCCAGGGCCATTGACGTGTTAGTCGCCTCGCTCGTGGGCGCCTACAGGGTCAGGGGTACCCGGCAGTTGCAACCCCGGGTACCACAGAGGCTCAGAGGCCAGAAATACACGGAGCACTGGTCTGAGGATGACATTCTCGACCAGATTGTCGCCTGCCGCCGCCATCCCAGAGTTGAAGCGCGGGCCTCCCACTGCTAGGCTCACCCAGGCAGCGCCCGTCCCACGGCCCAGAGCGGACAGAGCATGCGCGAGAGGTAATGGCACGCAAGCCGGCCTTCGCCCCAGACCGGCGAGGGGGCGGGACTACGCGCCTGCGCACGCGCGCAGGGACACATAGGCGGAAGTGGTGTGCGGCCGCTGGCGATGCGAGCACCTTCCGGGGAAGCGACAGCCGTGGTGAAAAGTGCAGGAGTAAGAGAGAAGGAGGAAGAGGAGGTGATGGCGACGGACCTGGGGAGGGGGAGACGCTCCGTCTGGCTGAGGCGCCACCCGGGCTGGGGTCACCCTTCCAGGTGACATATCGGCTCTGGGGTGGGCTGCACCCGGGGCCCTTCCAGTGTTAGGGACCCAGATCCCCTCTGCCCCAGAAAACCTTGACACCGCCGGTCTTCCTCATCCAGAACGAGCATTCGAGGAGCGGATAAGGTCTGGATGGAAGGAGCGGGTGACTTCCTTTTGTAAAGAACGGGAAACCTGCCGGCACGGTTTCTAGGGAGGAACATCTGCTCCTTCTAGCCTCTCTTTCGCCCTTGGGCTGGCGAGAACTCCCCCAGGCCCCAGTCTGTGGACTTGCAGGGATGAGGTCACCTAAAGGGGTCTTTTAGGCTGTTCTAGGGGCCTCTGGAGAACTGTCAGTCTCCTGGATTCTCCAAGACTACATTTGCGGTTAAGAACCACTTCCGCGTTCTGAGTTGAATAGTAGGGGCACTCCAAGATACTTTAATTTCTATGTGACTTGCAGTGGAAAGTGATTGTTCTTTACAGGTTATTAAGTTTATAACATAAACTTAAGTTGTGCAAGTGCCTCCTCCAGTCTTTGCAACTGAATTTTCTCCCCCATCTTTTTATTTTTAAAAGGAATATGTAAAGTAGAAGGTGAAATGATGGGATGTGCTAACAGTGTTTAAGTGTTGGGAATATGCATTTATTCTACAGTAGGCTATCAGGCGTCTAGAACTGCTTTTCAATTAAACGTTTTTCTAAATGAGATAGTTTAGAACTTCGAAGAGAGAAACAGGCAGCATTTGAAAATAATTTAAATAGTGTTATTTGTACTTAATTACTTAACACATAGATTAAATTCTAATTTTAGCTCTCTCCCTTGGAAAAAATGTAGCCTTCAAAAACTAACACACAGTTTCTACAACTTTATGTAATGAAGTGTGTACAAAGAAATAAGCCCATTGATACCCAATTATTAATTCCAGAGTGCAGTTAATCAAGGTATGGCATGGCAAGATTCTCTTATTTGTAACAATATGTGTGCCCAAATGTAGATGGAGTTGTGTTTTTTTCAGGTTATTCACACCCTGATGACATGTTTCTCGTGGTCTGCTCTTTGTGGTAAGGGACTTTTGTCCTTTAGGTTAAGACTAGATTAAGAAATAACCTGAAGTAATTTTGACTTCTGTAGATAATTATAAGACAATATTATCATTAGTTATTTATAATTTTTAAATGTTCACTGTGTGCTGGAAATTCTACTTTTTTATTTCATTTTAGCAATTATTTATACCTTCAAGGAACTAAAATGTCTGTGTTGATATTAGAAAGAGGTCTCAGGCAGTGATTCACACCTGTGATTTTTTTTTTTTTTAATATTTTAGTTTCAAGGTTGCTGTGAACTTCCAAAGCAAAGCAAAATAGGGATCATTTAATTTGAAAACTAATTTTAATTCCATGCTTCATTTTTCCTCCCTACACACAAGGACTTTGGCCCAGTTCTTTAGATGATAATTAATATCAGTCATGTTTGAAATGGAAGGAATATGGCAAACATGGGATCAGTTACTGGGTATCAGGCCTTTGTCAGTCACACTTTCTGAACAGTGATGTTCTTATTAACAAAACTGCATTCTAAATGCAAAGCTTTATAGGGCAGTTTTTGTGAACTGAATTTATTTTCTTGTTCATCTCCAATGCTTTGTAGGAAATTTCAGTTGAGGTGTCAGTATTTTGACACACATGGAGAAAGCATAGTGCTGGATGGTTTTAACTCTGCACGTATGTCCTGTTATCTGCAGCTCATAACGTTTCCAAGGTGATAAAGTGTTGGAAAGGAACAGAACAATATTGATTAAATGGTGTTTACTACAGTGGAATAGAGTCCTTCATTTATATCTTAACATTTTTGTTATGTGCTAGAACATCATATGAAGATGACATCGTCTCTTGCCTTAAGGAATTCAAATGCTTGTAGGAGAAGCAGACATGAAAATAAAAAAGTTACCTCATTATGATTTAGGTATTTGAAAAAATATGTATAATATTGTATAATAGTCCAGGACATCAACTAGTTTTTAACTTAACAGGCCCTTAATCAAGGATGTAGAATGATCAGAATTCATGTTAAGCCGTGTGGAAGATGGCTCACAAGGGAAGAAGGTATTATAAACAGGCTAATCTGGTAATTAGGCAAGAGAAAAATGACTGCTTGATAGGATGGGGTAGAAACAGATTTCAGATATGTTTATGGATGTAGAATTAACAGGAATCTTGGCAAAATATAGAGTATTAGGAAAAGGAAAAAATCTTAAGATAATGCCCAGGTTTTTAGTTTGTGTTTCATACCAGGCAGGTACTGTTAAATGAGATTGGAAATATAGGAAGAAATAGTAGATTTGTTTTGAGGAAAATCATGAGCTCAGCTTCAGACAGTTTTAATATGAGGTGCCAGCGGAGCTTATGAGTAGAGATATCAAAGAAGCACATGGATATATTAATAGAGATCTAGATCTCAGGAGAGAAGTCTAGGTCAGAAATCCTGGTCTATATTTCCAACTGCCCATCAAAAGGGTGAATAAGCTCAGCATACCATACTACCCTAGCAATATTTCTAAAAAGTTGAGTGATGATAGCTAACATTTATGGGTTGTCATATGCTAGGCACTTTTACATTTATTTCATATAGTCCTAACAAAATCCTATGATAGGCACATTTTTAATTCTCCCCTTTAAAGATAACAGAACCTTAAGCTCAGAAAGATTAAATAATTTGCCCAAGATTCCTCAGCTAATAAGTAGCAAAGCCAGATTTTTAATTCATATATGTCAAAATTCTAAAACATACCATGCTATACTACTTTCTTGTAATATTAGCTGTAATTATATTGAGTCATTACAATATGCTTGGCATTTTGCTAAATTACAAACATCTCAAAGAAGGTGACTTTTGGAAGCAACCTTCTAGAGAAGTTTCTTGATACCAACAAAAGCAGAAAAGAGGTTTTCTAGAAATTTTATTTATTCTTTGTGTGTGTATGTAAATATATAATCGTTATTTGTACTTTTCTATCAATGCGGGAAAACGGAAGAAGGGAGGGCAAAGGGAGAAGGGGACGCGGGCGCGGCAGGCCCCCGAGGAGGTCAGCTACTCCTCCCTGTGGAGCCAGGTCTCTAAGATAGGGGTCGTCACAGAGGATAAGAAAATTGATAGGAAATAGAGAGAATAAAAGAATACACAGAGACTAAGGTATAGTTTATAGTTTAAATAAAAAGATCAGAATAATCACAGCGGGGAACTTAAGCGACTAGATCATTGTCTCCGTGCATGATCTAGCAATATGGTTAGATTCACACAGGTTTTTGTAATCACAGGTGTCAATTATTAGTTGTCAGGGTTACACATTTGCTAGGGGAACAGGATTACACAGGTAGTGGGCTAGGGTCAAAAGTCCTCTCAAGGGCCTACTAACAAGTCTTTATCTAGGTGAACAAACAGGTACAAAGTCTTTCAGGGGCTAGTGTCTAAGTTCTAAGAGGTAGTCATTAATTAACGGAAGTATAATAAAAGAGGTATAGTGACTCTATATTTCTTTGATGTAATTATTGTGGACTTAGTCAGGAGTGAACAGGAAGCCTGAATTTCTACAAACAGGTTGTTTATGTCAGAGAGGCATGTCTCAGAGCAAAGTACACTCATTGTCTCTGGCTCCCATCTTGTGGACTAGATATTTACCATACCTTCCCCTTTGAAGGCACAGAAAAGCCCACAGTGAGATAACCAGGGAGTCCCTTGGATTGCTTCCCTACCGGAGATTTGAGAGCTCTCCCATGCTAACAGCCTCTGATAAGTGAACCATTGAGTTCACTCATTCTTTCAGGGCAAAACCCTGCAAACTCCTGTTTCTGTCTTTAATATAGCAGTATTGGGCGACACAATAACATAATGATCTTAAGAGCCACATTTCATTAATTCCTCAATCATATTTCCCAACATATCAATCTCTGTTTTCTATAAGATTTTCAGTTTTGCCCATATCTTGCCAATTCCACAGTCAATTTCAAAAATCATATCCAAGCAGAAGGTAAGTAGTTGCAAGCTGAAGTTTGAGCACATCCAGGGGTAGTACCAGTTTATTTGGTTTGTCTGAGTATTGGGTATAGAGTATACACCAGATACCAAAGATGTGGAGACAAAAGAGATTTGGGTCTTGCCTTTGAAGTTCTGTCTTCTCCCAACCAGGAAAATTGAAGAGGATGTCACAAAGAATACAACATTAAAGCTTAACTTCAAAACCTGACCCAGAGAAAGAAAACGTCAAGCTGAAAGGACATCATTAACCGAAGGCAAGGGTGTTTGAGAGTTGATGGTGTGTTTCAGTAATGAAGCATAGGTACTTTAGGGTTTTATTTAAAAAATGGAGGGAGAGAGAGCTTAGAAACCCTTGTGGAGCCAGGTTTATTTGAATGGTGCTCCCTGTCCATGCCTACACATATAGAAAAGAGTAAATTGTTAAGGTTGTTGTCACTTCTATAGTCAAGCACAGGTTCAACCAAATGTTCAGGGGAGATAAAACATGTTTTATAAAGAAAGTCTCATCTCAAGGATATCTTACAAGATGACCGAGAAAGTCGTAATCACAGTTGACAATGATTGAAACATAGTGTGGGAAGCAAGGTAAAACAAAGAAGAAAGAAGGAAATAAAGGAAAAGAAACATAGTAAAACTTCAAAAAACACATTTTCTGTTTAGAATATGGCAAGTGCCCTATAAAACAATGTCTTGATGCCTGTGTTGTTGGTTACAAGTTGTATTCAGAGCCTTGGCCCCTTGTTTGAATTATTGAAGAGGGCCTGCTTAATCTCTGTAAATCAGTAAACTCCAAGTGATCATAAAGAGGTGACTCTAATTCTTGCTATTTTAAACCATTATGTAACAGTTTCCTTTAAAAAAATTTCTGAAAGAGAACTCACTGTCAAAATTATTCTTATCTCTATTCAGCCTCCAGAATCATTTTTTTGTTCCCACTGGAACTTTTTTTCATAGGTTTTTTTCTTTAATTGTCATAATTCTTCAGTCTTTTCCTCAGCCTTTACATGGAATTCATTTTCTTAGTTTATATAAACCCAAAGAGAAATTGATATTCAACTATGGTACCTTTATACTTTTTTCACAGACAAGAAAATGACCCATTTTCCAGCATTTTATATCCCAAAGACTTTTAAAATTAAAACGATTTTTTCCAAAGGAAGAAAATGTTTTCTTTTAACCCAAAAGATGCAGTTGCTAAAGCCTAGTATCCTTTCTGTAGTCTCTGATAAATCTAGCTTTTTAAGCAACGTAGTTTTTTTACTTTATATATTTTACAGTTGTCTTAGTATTTAAAGGAGCTGTGGTATTAGCAAGATATGGGCAAAACTGAAAATCTTATAGAAAACAGATGGGTAGAAAAGTACAAATAATGATTATATATTTACATACACATACATAAAATAAATAAAATTACTAGAAAACCTCTTCTCCAGTAATTTCATAAGAAATAAAATAAGAAAATCTTATTCTTTACTGTCCTACAAGTAAGGATTGACCTTAATGTTGAGAAGATTATGCATAAACTACAGTAAGCTTAAAAATTATATATTTACTGTATATTAATAGAAACATCAGGCATGCTTAGTTCTTGATGAAATAAATACTAGGTTAGCTTTTGGTTGTTGCTATGGAAATAAGTATGGCATATATTCAATTTAGTGATGTATTGATCTTTATCAGGTGCAGATAAATTGTTAGAAGAGTAGGCATATAGTTTTTGGTTGTTTTGAACCTGGAATATAGGAATTAAGGTATTAATATCCACAGAGTTCACAATTATCTGATAATTTTAAAATACGGTTTGGAATATTGAGAGCATAATACCTCATGATCTAAATGTTTTGCTTTAATTGTTTATTTCCTTCTCTAGGATTTTACAGAGCCAGCTAAAGAAAGACTGAACAAAAGAGA
Organism: Lepilemur ruficaudatus; assembly: GCA_963574885.1. Taxonomy (NCBI): domain Eukaryota; kingdom Metazoa; phylum Chordata; class Mammalia; order Primates; family Lepilemuridae; genus Lepilemur; species Lepilemur ruficaudatus. The sequence goes on from CAUYRT010040144.1 coordinate 53,603, forward strand.
AGAAACCAACAAAGATAACTGTGGAAGCACTGAATGCGGCACAATAACAATGGATCTCAAATTCAACAACTCCAGGAAACACATTTCTATCACTGTGCCGTCTAAAACACAAACAATGTCACCACACATCAAGTCAATTGATGACATCGTAGTACTTGGCATAAATCTCAGCAAATTTAACAAACTTACTCAATTTTTCATATGTGTTGCTGGAGTTTTTATATTTTACCTAATTTATGGATATTTACAGGTAAAAAATAGTTATTTGTTTATAATATGTTAATTATAGCAATTGAGGTCAGTATGGGCACTTACTAGTTTTGTTCAAGATATTATCACTTACAGGGTACCAGCTAATTCATAAATTTGAATTTTTAAACATAGTAGTAGAAAAGGGCTTAAAAGTAAGTCTACTGAAAACAAATTAAAATTTCATAAATATTAAGTGGAGAGGAAGGGCATGTAGAGACTATCTTGAAAAATTAAAATTATGAAAATAATTTTAAAATATTTAACAAAATGTAGGTAATAATTCCAGCCTTTTTTTTTTTAATGTATTATTAAGAGAAAGAATGATTCAGTATCGCTTGATATCTTGAATCACCTACTTTTTTCATTGTTTTGAGCAACTCTTTTTATTTTGGTCTTTTACAAAAAAGAAGCAGCATCATAGGGTAGTGTTGACTTATAATTACTGATTTTTCTGTTGATTTTCATAGCTGGGCACCTAGTGTCAGTTCTTTGGAAAGGGGTTGTAACCACTCTAATTTACCTGTTAGAAGCCTTGTCATTTGATTTTTTTCTTTTGGTTGGGTTTAGGGCTTGTGTTTTTAAGAATTTATTGTGAAGAAATTGATCTGTCCCCTTGAACTTAACAGTACTCATGTGCCTTTTGACAGGAATTAATATTTTCAGTGGAGGGTTTTAAGTCCTATGGCTGGTACCTTACTTTAGTGCAGTTTGCCTTTTACTCCATATTTGGCCTAGTAGAACTTCAGCTTATTCAGGACAAAAGGAGAAGGTATGTGGTGTGTTTATTTTTATCTTTTGATAATTAAGTTCACTAGTATTAGTTGAATCTTTTTATTATTTTTTTGGAATACTGAATATGCATGAAATTTATATGTCCTGTTAAAACATATCTCATAATTATATATTTTTATCAGTAGATAACCAACTTATTAATACTAAATATGAAAAAATTGAGCTCTCTCTTTTAAGTGTAATGTTACAAAATAAAAAAATATAGCTTAGGCTCAACTTATATTAAGGTTTATATAAAAACATGAAAATATTCAGATATATTTATGTGTTTTTATAAATTTCACTGACAGGTTAATACAGTGCAACTAACATCAAAATGGTGAAATGAAATAGCAGTATAGGTTGAGCATCCATAATCCAAAAACCCAAAATACAAAATGCTCCAAAATCTGAAACCAAACACATTAAGTATTTAACAAAAACTTTGTTTCATGCACAAAATTATTTAAAATATTATATGGAATTACCTTTAGGTTATGTGTATGAGGTATATGTGAAACATAAATAAATTTCATGTTTAGACCTGTGTCCCATCCCCAAGATATCTCATTATGGATATGCAAACATTCTAAAATCTGAAAAAAGTCCAAAACTGGAAACACTTCTGGTCTCAAGCATTTTGGATAAGGAATGTTCGACCTGTATATGTTTTTATAGTGGTTTTTAAAATATGAAATTAATGTTTTGTTTTGTGGGATATATCCCAACTAACATTGTAATGTGATGTCTAGTAGCTGAGGTTGAATTCTTAAACATTAGAGAAACACATATTCATTCCTTTTCATTAAAACCAAAAGAGCTCATTTGATAATATCTTATAAATTAACCATCTAGATTTTAGAAATATCTTGATATATTTTAATTGTATAAAGAAAAATATATAATAGTCTGAGTATAAACAGAAGGTGGTTAGGAATTTGAATATAAAGTTTTCTTAAACATAAGTGTGGTCATTCTGTCATATCATACCTTAATATGTGTATATTTCATGTATCTACTGGGCAGTTTAAATGTAATAAAGACTGTAATACTGACATTGATACAAATTCTTCAGTGAAAATAAAAAGTATTTTGCAGCCTTTTAAAAAAAAAAAAAAAACATAAAATGTGTTTGGACCAGGTGTGGTGGTTCATGCCTATAATCCTAGCACTGAGAGGCTGAGGTTTGGAAATATCACTTGAGGCCAGGAGTTCAAGACCAGCTAGAGCAAACGTGAGACCCCGTCTCTACTAAAAATAGAAAAATTAGTAGGGCGTCCTGATGCATGCCTATAGTCCCAGCTACTTGCGAGGCTGAGGCAGGAGGATTGCTTGAGCCCAGGAATTGGGGTTTGCAGTGAGGTTGATGATTCCACTGCACCCATCCTGGGGAACAGAGCAATACTCTCTCTCAAAAAAAAGAGGTTTGAGGTTTCTATCAAGGTACCTGTACGATTTTAAATATTTAAATCTGTAACACAAGGGTTTCTTCATGGATCAGTTTTGCCTCCCAACCTCTCTTTATTGCCAGTAAATTAGCAGTTATAGTAAAAATATTTGAATCTCCGTCAAATTGGCACTCACTGATTAACACTATGGTGCTTACATGGTAGTAATATTCTCCAGGAATTAGGGGGTTGTGGGTGTAAACTCACAACTAAAGGACATGGTGAGCATTGTAGAGGGGAAGGGCATGCCTCCAGCCCTCGCTTGGGTGAGGCAAAGACGTAAAATGTAACCAAAATGTTTGTACCCTCATAATACCCTGAAATTAAAATAAAATATTTGAACCTGAGAATATTATCATCTTTATTTTCATGTTCTGAAACTCTACAAGGTATAGCCATAGGTAGGAAGTCATTAAATATATCTGTCTAGACTAATATATAAGGAAGCCTGATGATTCATTACTTAATGGAAACTACTGGGCCTCTGATTGCTTCTAAGGTAAATGACACTAATAATGTCTTTGTTAAGTGAAAAATGTCACAAAGATGATGCATGTCCTGTGGAATTTCAAAAGGAAACACCTTTCTATCAGTTACACAGATAAGTTGGGGAGAGGGCCTCAAGCCATGCTTATTCCAGCTTTTAAACCTCATGACCATAACATATTTAAAAATAAAATAATTAATTTGATTTAAATGTTAGTGAAAGAATTTGGGAGAAAAATTTATAGACTTATGATAGGTGTAATTATGATTTAAAACCCTTTCCTTCCAAGGCACAATAAAAAGAAATTTTTTCAAGTCTTTAAATGTATGTTACAATGAAAATATGCCCAATTATTTTTTATTCTTTTGTTTGTTTTTTGTTTGGTTGCTTTTTTTATTTGAGTATACTAGAGGGTACAAATGTTTTGGTTACGTGAATTACTTTTTTACAGTTTGAGTCAAAATTATAGGTGTGTCCATCACCCAAACAGTGTGCATTGTACCCATTAGGTTTGAATTTACCCATCCCCTTGTCCCTCCCAGCTGCTTGATTTCCGTTGAATTTTACTACCATATGTACATGAGTGTTGTGATCATTTAGTTCCAATTTAATAGTGAATACACATGGTGTTTGTTTTTCCGTTCTTGCAGTACTTCATTTAGGAGGATGGTCTCCAGTTCCATCCAGGTTGTTACAAAAAGTGTTAGTTCACCATTTTTTTATGGCTGAATAATACTCCATGGTATACATACACCACATTTTATTAATCCATTCATGTGTTGATAGGCACTTTGGTTGTTTCCACATCTTTGCAGTTGTGAATTGTGCTGCTATGAACATTCAAGTGCAAATGTGTTTTTTTTATAGAATGTCTTTTTTCCCTTTGGGTAAATACCCAGTAGTGGAATTGCTGGATTGAATTTTTAGTTCTTTGTGGTATCTCCATATTACTTTCCATAGAGGTTGTACTAGTTTGCAGTCCCACCAACAGTGTATAAGTGTTCTTTTCTCTCTGCATCCATGCCAGCACCTGTTGTTTTGGGACTTTTTGATAAAAGCTGTTCTCACTGGAGTTGGATAATATCTCATTGTGATTTTGATTTGCATTTCCCTGATGATTAGAGATGTTGAGCACTTTTCATATGTTTATTGACCATTAGTCTATCTTCTTTTGAAAAGCTTCTGTTCATGTCTTTTGCCCACTTTTTAATGAAGTTGTTTGAAGTTTTCTTGTTGATTTACTTGAGTTCATTATAGGTCCTGGTTATTATCCCTTTATCAGATGTATAGCATGCAAATATTTTCTCCCATTCTGTAGGTTGTCTCTTCGCTCTGTCGATTGTTTCTTGGCCGTGTAGAAGCTTTTTAATTTGATTAGGTTCCATTTTGTTGTTGTTGTTGTTGTTGCTGTGATTGCCTTTGGGGTCTTCTTCATAAATTCTTTGCCTAGGCTGATATCTATAAGAGTTTTTCCAGCCTCTTCTTCTAGAATTCTTACAGTTTCATGCCGTAGGTTTGAGTTTGTTATCCATTGTGAATTAATTTTTGTGAGTAATGAGAGGTGAGGATCCTGTTTCAGTCTTCTACATACGGCTATCCAATTTTCCCAGCACCATTTATTGAATAGGAATTCTTTTCCCCAGTGTATGTTTTTGTCTGCTTTGTCAAAAGCAGATGGCAATATGCCAAAAGATCTAGATGGCAATATGAAAATGGTTTTGTATCTGGGTTCTCTGTTCTGATCCATTGGCCTGTCTCTCTTCTTGTGTCAGTACCATGTTGTTTTGGTTACTGTAACCTTGTAGAATATAGCTTGAAGTCTGGTAAAGTGATGCCTCCCAATTTGTTCTTTTTGCTTCAGGTGGTTGTGACTATTCCAGGTCTTTCCTGGTTCCATACAAAGCATAGAATTATTTTTTCTAGATCTGCAAAAAATGGCATTGGTATTTTAATGGGGATTGAACTGAATCTGTAAATCACTCTGGGTAGTGTAGACATTTTCACAACGTTGATTCTGCCGATGCATGAGCATGATCTATTTTTCCATTTATTTACATCCTCTGCTATTTCCTTCCTCAGTAGTTCTCCCTATAGGCGTCTTTCCCTTCCTTGGTTAAATATATTCCTAGGTATTTTATTTTCTTTGTTGCTATTGTGAAAGGCATTGTGTCTTTGATTTGATTCTCAGCTTGACTGTTGTTGATGTACAAGAATGCAACTAATTTGTGTATATTGATTTTGTAACCTGAAACTTTGCTGAATTTATTTATCAATTCCAGGAGTCTGTTGGCAGAATCTTTGGGGTCTTCTAGATGTAAGATATCATCAGCAAAGGGCAATAGTTTGACTTCTTCTTTCCCCATTTGGAAATTACCCCCAATTATTTATTTATTAATTTACCTCTGCATATACACCCATTCTGAATTATTTACTACTGCTCTTTAGATCTTTAATTAGCTAAACTCTCTGCTTAGTGTTTTTTCTTTTCTCCTCCTTTTATATAAATACCAATGTACTGGAAAGAAAACAGAATTTGGAGTTACAAAACATGGATTTGGGTCTTGGCACTACCTCTTATCACCTCTGTCAAAACCTCAAGGAATTTCTAAAATTCCCTTAGCTTTATTTGAGGATCAACTATGGTAATGTGTACTAAAGCATAAACTGTGATACCTTAAATATGCTACTTCTTATTTCTCACCAGAGATTATCTTATAATTTAGTTATTAATTACTGTGAGTTTTTAATAAAAGAGATCTGTCAAATTGGTTTTGAGCAGTTTTTGAAGTTATGATTTTCCCACCGTTTCTGAAGAAGCAAACAATCGAGATATTAAATGACATAGAAACAAGGAGACTCCTGGAGGCAAGCTGAGGAAATCTGCCTTCCTCATTTTACCAGTGAGAACACAAAGACTTAGAGAAGTGCTAGGATTTTTATGAGATCATATTGCAAATTGCTTTCAGAGTTGGAACTTTGAATTTGGGTCCCCTGAGTTTCAGGCTAGTTTTCTTTCTACCTGTCCTATGCTGCTTTTCTAATCATTTCTTATGATTTCTCTGACTTGAATTTTTATTTCTGGCCACTGTTTGCAATTTATCATTGAGGAAATTTGACTGCTGTGACTTGTATCATTACCTGGAGAAGTGTTGCTGTCCTCCTTTACTGACACTGTCCCCCTGAGGGTTGGTCAGAACCTCAGCACACACACGTGTTGCGTAAACTGATGCATGTGGGCATGCCAACTTCCTTCCACATGGATTTTAAATGTTCTCTACTGTATTTGTAGTTAAGTAGAAGAGGTCTCAAAATTGAAATGTAAACGTAAATGATGCATTTTAAAGGAATTTATCCAGTAAATTATTTTACCTTATATATGACTATATAAAAGATGAGGAATTTTGTTGCCTTGATTTAAACATGAACACAAATCACAAAATGGAAATTACATCTAAGTGTGTAGCACAGTCAGATTATGTGAGTAGTGTCTCATTGTGTTTGTCACACCAATGTACAAGATTATTATTTTAAACCATTAAATATCTAGTCACAGTGAGCATATGCTCACAGTAATGGCTCAAAATTCTGAAGATGCCAAATTAATAACCTTTAGGAAATCCAGATAGAGCCAAATTAAAAGATTTGAAAGGCTGGGCACAGTGGCTCGCGACTGTGATCCTAGCACTCTGGGAGGCTAAGGCAGGAGGATCATTTGAGCTCAGGAATTTGAGACCTGCCTGAGCAAGAGCGAGACCCCATATGTACAAAAAACAAAAATTAGCCGGGCACAGTGGCACGTTCCTGTAGTCCCAGCTACTCAGGAGGCTGAGGCAAGAGGATCACTTGAGCCCAGGAGTTGGAGGTCACAGTGAGCTATGATGACACCATTGCACTCTACCCAAGGCCACAGAGTGAGACTCTGTCTCAAAAAACAAAACGAAAAAAAAAAAAATTGAAATCATGAGGAGAGAGATACCTCATCTTAAAGTTGATTATCGTAACAATTTATAGAATACAGAGAGATGATTCATAAGATATTGTAATGAAAATCATGTCTAGAGTTTTAAACATGACCTTTTTTTAGAGAAATTCTGTTCAAATTATTCTAGCAGAATGGATAGATGTATTAGTATTTTTCCTAATGCTAGGTAGAAACATTAGGAAACAGAACAATTCAGAAGTTAAAAATTAATTAAAAAGTTAAAGTGCCTTTTACCACTATGGAAGCCAATATTTTTTTAAATGAACTCTTCTAAATTTGGTCAAGTTAGTTTTTATTTATAGCTAGAACTGCTCTTAAAAAATATCTTTTATCAATATTTATATCTTCAGTAAGAATCTAACTCTCTTAATATACTACTTTTTCACATAGTTGAGAGTCCTTGTTTATGATTGATTAAAGGTACATTGTTATTTTTATAAACTTTGTATATAAATAAACAGTATTACAACTTTAAAATAGTGATTTTTTTCTGATATTTCCAGAAATTAGAAAAGTAATTAGACATTTACACATTATCTTACAATAGTAAGAATTGGGTCCCAAAATGAAGGTTTTAAAAATTGTCTTTTACAGAATACCAGGAAAAACCTACATGATAATAGCTTTTCTAACTGTGGGTACTATGGGGTTATCAAACACTTCCTTGGGCTACCTGAATTATCCTACCCAAGTCATCTTCAAGTGCTGCAAATTGATTCCTGTTATGCTAGGAGGAGTTTTTATTCAAGGTATAGTAATGATATATTTTCATACTATTTGAGACTAATAGGATATGTTACAGCTTCTAGCATTAGAGAAAAACATTAAACTTCTAATATTTTTAATGAGCATTCTAGATATTGTAATAATTCTGAATGATATAAAAATAAGTTATTATAAAAACACTGATAACCTCTCTAGTATACCTTAGTATCTGAAATCAATAATGTGGTCTTGGGAAAAAGAAAAATAGGACTTTGTTTTATTATTTTTTTATTCTGGAATCTAGTACATTTCCAACAATACTATGTTTACATGTTGAAGGCCTAGCTCAAAAGGACCTGTAAGTTTCCTTTTTTCAATTCTTTGATTCTTCTACTCTTCAGGGTTCCACACTCTACCGCCATTGTGCAATGGCAAGTCTCATATTCAGGTACCGCTTAATCAGAGTGGAACTGCATTTTTAGTAACCTGCTAGCTTGTTGATGTCTTAGAGCCCCAGCTAAGTGGTAAGCTATGTGGAAATACGAGTAAAAGAGGAGGCCACGATAGCAGCAAGCAGTGGAATAAGTTTTTGTTGTTCATATTAACTGTCAAGACGAATCTTCGTGTTTTAATAATCAAGTGTTTCCATGTCACTGAAGTTCATATACAACCTGATTTCATTTTATACATCAGATGCCATCCCAAAATAAGCCTTTTAAAATGAAAGTGTATATGTTGACTACTTCACATGTCATTTCAGTATAACTATTCACATACGGAAAAGTAACAGACCTCAATCTCTATTAAAAATCACATTTAACATTCTAAGTGACTAGGCATGTGCAATATTTCCTTATAATCCTTACAAAAAGTTACATTACATTTTTTAAATAAAAATATATTAAAATAAGTTAATTCCCACCTGCCTAGAAGTTATCTCATTATGGTATTTGCAAACTTGAACATTCATGTAGTCAGCATCATTACTCTGGTTACTTTGTAAACTTACAAACTGTAAGAAAATATGTGGCTTTTTATTATATATAAAGTGAAAGAAGCACTAATTTTCACAAAATTTTTTAGATGTTCATGGTTGTACATTATTCTTGCTGTCAGTTTTTGCCAAAATATGTACTGTATTCTTACTGTCATAACAGATAAAGTAGTATCTCATTTTTAATTTTTAAGGACATGTTGGTGCCCATCGGTAATTTAATCCCCAGAAGCCCTTCTATGACTGTCTCCTGCCTTGACCTAAGTGTTCACATATTTTTGGCATCGGATATAAAAACCAGATCCTTGCTCTACTTGGTTAAACACATAAATCTAACACTAAGCTGGATAATGAGGCAGACTTAAATTTTTTTTATACAGGAAAGCGTTATAATATTGTAGATGTGTCTGCTGCAGTATGTATGAGCCTTGGCCTTATATGGTTTACCCTAGCTGACAGCACAATTGCGCCAAATTTCAACCTGACAGGTAAGCAATTTATATTCCTAAATTTTATAGACATTTTAAGAATTTCTAAAATTTCATAAGTAATTTAAATGATGATATGACATCTGTGATTCTTATACCTATTCATAGCTTTCCATGTAAGTAAAAATATCATAACTTGGGAGATAAAACAGTTTTTTTTAGTATTCTTGCATTTTGCACAATAGGAGGCTGTTTGCCAAGTCAACATTTTGTATAAGCTGATTGGGAATGTACACACAAATTATTGAAGAATCACATTAGAATTGTTTTTAGTCTCGTTTAAATAACTTTGAAACTTAATATACTCTAATAGATTAGGGTAGGGATAAGTACGCATTGATTATTCTTAATGATGAAGCATGGTTGGGTTCTAATTCTCTTGAAAAATATGTCATGGAGCTCAAAAAGGGTTAGCACTTAAGTTACAGTGAGATGTTACAGGACCGCTGGAGCCACGTCTTTCCACATTGTCACCAACCCCACTGCCATCATGTATATGGATTTCACATCCATTATTTATCATCTCATTCTATCCTCCCACTGTCTTTGAGTGAGGCAAGTTTTTATTATCTCTGCTTTATAGGTGAAACATAAAGGGGTGTGGCAATTTGCACATACTTATATTTTATATAATTAAAGGAGGTGAGACGATTAAAATGGCTATTTAAGGGACATAAATAAAACTTGTAATGTGTTAAGTATGTATGTCAGAATTTATTTATTCAAATAAATATCCTCTTCAAAACATTCCCCTCAGGATCCAATTTAGGTATATTCATGTTGCTGCCATTGTTCAGAACATTTTTGGAATATCTTTAAATAGCCTTTTAGTTGTTAGGGCATTCTTTTCAGGATCTTCAAAACAGCATGTCTTCCTTTTTTTAAGGAAAAGTTTGCTATTTGAAACAAGTAAAAGGAATATTCAGAATTAAGTTTGGTGAATAAAAATGTATGGTTAGGCAATAATACTAAAGTTACATGATAAATTGAAGAATAAGTATGAAAACTTGAATCTTCATTGACTTCGGTGCATACACATGTGTACATATACTTTTCTGCTACATATGATTGCTTATACATTAAAAAAAGGAAAGGAAGCATTTCTATAAACCCATCAGACACACGTATGTAACTAAGACTGCTCTTTAATCTTTCTGTAAAGCACAGTGACCGATGACCATGCATCCTAAACACTTCCCATTAACAGCCTGCTACTCACATGCACATGCGCACTGTGTGCTTCCCAGGAATGCGTTGTGTTGACTCCAGTTGTACCTCTTACTGTAATTAGGTAATAACAATATTACCCCTCAAACTGTTCAAAAATGAATATGAAAAGAGAATTGTCTCTGTGAAAACTAAGTTGATTGAAACAATTTGGTTGACAGGTCAGTAAAATCACTACTGAATTAGGTATGGGTGGAACCACTGTAAAATTGGGAAAACTTACAAATGTGTGAAATGATTTTGAAATCCAGTTGTTTCAGAAGTTTCTAAGTTTTGGATGCACTTTTAAACAAAAACAATGTGGAAATGCTGGGGAATGTATGTTATGAATGTGGTTTATACAAAAGAGAAAGTATAGAATTCTAGTCAGGACCCATGCTCAAAGAAAAGACCTTGGCACCTGCACGTATGTTTATGTGTTTTACATTGAACATTTTGGTAAAAATAAGATTTTTTATGATTTTCTTCTTCATCTCTTTTTTTTAAATTGACTAGCCACCAATGCCAATAGATGTTGTAAGAGTTTCCTCTATACTTGTTTAATACAGTATTTGTTTAACATATACTCTAGTGTAAAAATAGAGCAATTATTTGATATGCTATTGAAATACAATAATGGTGACACCATTAACTCAGTTTACTGATGTTATTTTTATTTGTTCTAATATGACCTATGTATTAAGTATGTGTTACACCTGGTTGCTGATAAGAATATTCAGGATTACTGAACAAATGTGGTTTAAGATCTGATTTTGTTTTTTAGCCCAATTAAATTTCTGATAAAACTTGATTACTGTTCATATGCTTAAATAAGGAGATTTTTGTTTATGCCTTCTTGAAGGTGTGATGCTTGTTTCCCTGGCACTGTGTGCAGATGCTGTCATTGGAAATGTTCAAGAGAAAGCTATGAAACTGCATAATGCTTCAAATTCTGAAATGGTAAATACTCGAGTGCTTTTTGTTCACATCAGACAGACTGAAAAATAGTGATGTACCTAATTTTATGAAATAGTTACAGTACCAAAGACTTGCATTGCATTTTTAAACTACTTTATCATTATTTTCCTAGAAATAATACATTGAAACATCCTAGGAAGCTAAACAGTAAAACCACTGCTAACAGCTAATTGTATAGTTGATAAATTTTTACTCGTATATTTATAGTTTATTACAGATTAAAACAAATCCTTTGCACCGTCATTTCTCTCCCCTCTTTGTACTGGGTGTTATTTTTCATGTAGAAGTTTGTAATTTTCATATGGTCCAAATTGTCTTTTCCTTCATGGTTTCTGGCAGTGTATCATGGTTGAAAAAGGCTTCCCCAACTCTGAGATTTAAAAAATTTCATCCTTGTAGCCTACTAGTTTTATGATGTCTTTTATTATTAAATCCTTGATCCAATTTAAAGCTTTTTAAAAACTTTTCTTTCATTTGGTATCTGTTTGTCCCAACACCATTTATTGAGTAATCCACTTTTCCAGCTTATTTTAAATGCCTTTTTTTCTTATATCACACTGTAATGTCGGGCTCAGAATTACGTTCTTTTGAATTTATTCCTGCACCAGTACACATAACAACAGCAGCTTTAGCATACATTCATCTTCTCTTAGGACTGGCTGCCATTGTTCCTTTTCTTTTTCAGAATATTACTACCAGTAGTTATTCTCGGGTGTTCATATCCCCAAATAAACTAGAAATCCCATTGGTATTGTGATTGGTATGGCATTGAATTATAAATTAATGTAGGGAGAATGGCATCTGTACACTTGATTCTTTCAGTCCAAGAATAAGGTATGACTTTCCTTTTATTCAAATGGGGTTTTTTTTTTAATGTCCTTTAGAATTTAAAGTTTTCTTCAGATAAATCCAGCACATTTCTATTAAAGTTACTGTTACATTTCTCCTGTTTTTGCTGTTACTGTAAATGTCTTTTAACTGGTTTTTATTTTTATATAGGAAACTTCTGTGTGTGTTTATGTTAATTTTATAGCCAACCACCTTGCTGGACAGATAGAAAGTATTACGTTAAGAATATATAGGACTGTTCTTTTCCTAGTGCTTTCTCAGCACAGAGTGGGGCAACTTAAGTGGTTCATAGTAACACAGAAATTTTAATCTTGGTCAAGAATTTTCTTGATCATCATCACTACTTTTTTTAGATAAGATAACGATGACCTCAGAGAATTAAAGGAGTGTAGGTGGTTAGAAAGTTAATGTCATGCAGTGGTTCCAATGGTAGGCTCTGGAATAATGTAGCCTCAGTTCATATCCTGGCTTTCCTAGCTCTCATTAAGGGAAATTACTTAATATCTTTGAGTTTTAGTTTCTTCATCCAGAAATTGGATTATGATAATTAAGATAGGTTAGTTGTAGAGAGAAGTAACAGAATAATCTGTGTAGAGCATTCGCACAGCACCTGACATATAGCAGCTATTTAAGTTTGCTGCTGCTCATTCTGTTTGTGAGGAGTACAATAACCTGGGATAAAAAGGTTGGTTGGAAAATAGGGAAATTAAGCAATAGTTATGCCATATACTGCTTATTTTCATTATAGTTTAATGTCTTCTACAAACTAAGTGTTTGGGTTTTTTTCATGTTTTATCAGTAGCTTTAAAGCTTTTTATTTTGTTTGTGTATATTGGTTAGAACTCTAAACATTAAAATCTGGTTTGAATTCAGTAGTTAAGCCAGGCAAGAAATGAATAATTATGTTAGCATATATGAAAGGGTCAGAATGGCTGTGTTATTTTGTATATAAAATAAGGTGTAAACTTATCAGCCATTAGACTCAAACATCTAGGAAGGTAGGCCATATTGAAATGTTGTTATTTTAAAAATGTTTTGTTCTACAAAGTTAATTGAATAGATTGATTGAGCCATGTATTTAAAACCCTTAAACTTCCGCTTTTGGTTTGATAGTACTTTTTCCACTTTATTTTTATCTACTCCAGGTTTTGTACTCGTATTCAATTGGGTTTGTGTACATTTTGTTGGGATTGACATGCACTAGTGGATTAGGCCCTGCAGTAACATTTTGTTCAAAGGTAAACACTGATCACGTTGTTTTAAAGTAAACATCTTCCGTTAGTTTTCTCTGTGTTTCTAATTCCCCTAGTTCAAAAAGGGCTATTGTGGATATAATTTGATAACTCCTTTAATACAATATGTGCAGATCAGGAATTATTTCAGAAATGAAATGATTGATATTTAGATTTATTTTATCCTTGCAGTGTCCTGTAAGTTAATTTTTAAGCTGTCCATAATGTAGAAGTTGGGCGTTTTTAATTTCATCATTATTTTTCCATTAAATCAAAACTAAGAATCCTGCTTGACTGCATTGTCAAAAGGCTTACTATTGCTCAAAAAGTTGAGTGAAATCTATAGTTTTATTTCATTTGTAATACCTCAGGGTTTGTTTTGCATTTTTCTAACAAGTTTTTTATTTGTTGCAGAATCCAATTCAGACCTATGGTTATGCTTTCCTTTTTTCCCTCACTGGGTATTTTGGAATCTCCTTTGTTCTAGCATTGATTAAAATTTTTGGTGCACTCCTTGCTGTAACAGGTAAGAAAGGTTTACTTGCTTAGATTATGAAATAAGCATTTACGTTTTCTCTGATGCTCTTTTCCAAGAGATAAAGGCAACATCTTTTTGTTAAAAAGAAAATTGTCTTATTTCACCAATTTATTCTTTGGCTTATGGTGTTTCTTTAAAATTCTAAAGAACATGATGTTTAATCTTAATTTCTTATTTTGAAAGTTTAACTTTAAAATCAAATATATATATACACATATTTATTTAAAGTAACCTTTAAACACATTAAAAGAACTTGCTATAAAAGTGTGATAGGATGAAGACCTTTAAAGAAAATACTGCCTTTATATACTTTCAACCTATAACTGAAAATTCCCGTTTTGTTGCATTTAAAATATGACAGGTGCACTTTAAAGCTTTCGGGGCCTTTCATTTGTACATTTTCTAGGATAACAACGAGATTAGCTTCTCTTTTTACCAGTAATGATCACATAGCTGCTCTGTGCAGGGACTTTTGTTGGCACTGTAGAGAAATGAAAGTTGTATTGGTTCTGCTTTGGAGGACTATGCAGCCTAGTGAGGGGAACAAATAACTCAGTGTGCTACCTGTGTCATTTGCCAAAACTGTGAGGTATAGCCCTCGTCCTGAAGGTGCAGACAGGGTTTTTTCTCTTTCATATAAAAGAAAGCCAGAGATGGTAATAATAATAGCTAATAGGTATGTAGCCCTAGTATGTACCAGACACCATTCTGGATATTTTATATATTAATCATTTTAATCTCACAACAATCCTATAAAGTAGGCATTCTTATTGTTCCATTGTACAGATGGATAAACTGAGGCATGGGGAGGTTAAGTGACTTGTCTAATAGTCAACCAGAGTCAGTTTCCAGGCCCAGTAGTCTGGCTGCACACCTGTGCTCTTTACCACATAGTATACTGCCTCCAAGCCGGTATGGGGACTCCATGGTCATCAGAAACCCAGGCTCCTTCTGTCTGCTGTGCCATCTTCATCCTCATACTATGCGGTAGGATGGATGGAGTAAGAGAAGTTGAAAGACATACCCTTCTCTTCAGAGAAACTTATTAAAAAATCACACTGCTAGAAATAGCACTTCTGGTCACATTTCACTGGCCACAGCACAGTCACATGACCATGCCTAGCTGTAGGAGAAGCAGGAACGTAGGCCCAGCTAAAACTAGGGGTCTTTTTACTGTAGAAGGAAAAACAGGCGTTGGGAATCTGGCTTTGACACACGTTTCCAGAACAGTTTCTTCCTTCAATATTCATGCATAGGATATTAAGTGCCAAGAACTGTGGACATAGGAATATAAGGACGAGTAAGGCAAGGAACTAAGTAAAGCACAGTCCAGTGGGAAGACAGCAACCAATAGTGCAGTGTGGGGGCCAGGGCTGTCCTGGGGGCTTATGCAGAGTTCCCACATCTGTCTAGACAGGGAGGAGGGTTTCAGGCCTTAGAACAGACTTCAAGGTGTCATACTTTGAAGGACAGGGAAAATTAATACAGATGTCTAAAGAGGAGTGTAAAAATTACTCATAGTCTTATCCAGAGATGACCACTATTAAGATATTAGTGTATCCTTTAGATTACTGTATATATGTGTGTGTGTGTGTGTGTGTGTGTGTGTGTATATATATATATATTTTTTTTTTTTTTTTTTTAGACAGGATCTCACTCTTTGGCCAGGCTAGAGTGCAGTGTCATTATCATAGCTCACTGCAACCTCAAACTCCTGGGCTCAAGCTATCCTCCTGCCTTAGCCTCCCGAGTAGCTGGGACCACAGGCGCATGCCACTGTGCCCGGCTAATTTTTTAATATTTTTGTACAGATGAGGTCTCGCTCTTGCTCAGGTTGGTCTTGAACTCCTGATCTCAAGCAGTCCTCCTGCCTGGGCCTCCCAAAGTGCTAGAATTACAGGCATGAGCCACCATGCCTAGCCTGGATTACTATTTTTAAAGAATAACTCCTGCCTCTGTCTACTCATATCTTCCTTAGGAAAGCCTTTCTTTTGGGTCAAACTAAGACTAAGACTCGCTATGGCTCCATTGTACCATGACCTCCATTGAATACTCAACACAGTTGTACATTAACATTTAACTGTTTTAGTTATTTAATGTCTGTTTCCCTACAAGCCTGTAAACTCCATTGTAACAGGAACAGTGACTTTTTGGTTGGTTGGTTGGTTTTTACTTTCCATTGTTTTCTTGGTACCTTACATAGATTCTGGTATATAGTCAGCTCTGTGAATATTTGATGAATAAATTACTTCCAGGATAAGAAGCACGTTCTAAATCAAACTTTTTGCCCCTACAGTGACAACAGGAAGAAAAGCAATGACCATTGTACTTTCATTTATATTCTTTGCTAAACCATTCACATTTCAGTAAGTACTTTTTAATTCAGGTCTCTCAATTTTTACATAATGTGTTTCATATTTCCTCTTAGCCTTAATTTCACCTTTTCTACTTTTTCTTTTTTATAGTAAGTGTATTAGTTTTTATATAAATTAATGTGTAGTTTTCTTTCCTGTTAATGCTTTATAAAGAATCCTTTTCATCTTAACCTCTTATCTGTTGATGAATCTTGTACTATTTCAGAAGTGTTTATGATTTATTATTTTGAATTTATCATTTTGTATACTTCAATTTCCTAACCAGAGCCCAATGCAAATGTGACCCTGTTTCCAATATGAGTGAATGTGAGTGATGTGTACATTCTAATATGAATGAATGATGCAAGTGATGTTTGCACTGTGGAGATTAAGGATTCCCCCTTGCCCTAGTGCATACATACAAATTATGCATTTGCAATACATCCTTTTAAAACGTATCAGTTTATTTGCTGCCTGTTTCCACAAAGAATTTGAAGTAGAGAAGTATTCTCTAAGTGGTGTCCTAAAGACTTGCTTAGTTTGTGGTTTTTTGTAAAAGTATTTGCTATTATCTTTACTGTCTACTATGTGTTTGAAATTAGCATCATTTAAACTTATGTTTGTCACTAATTGTGAAGTTTCAAACCCAAAACTTACCAATATATAAGTTTAAAGGTAATCATAATTTGTTGTCTATAAATTAGTTTTTGTTTCTGCATGTGCTAGATGGTGTACATAGTAATAATTATGATGATTCCCCTAATTTGTCAGGGATGTGTCCCTTTTTATCCCTTTATATTCTACTTGGGAAAACTAGTTGGGCTGCTGAGTTTAATTCCTAAAATGACCTTTGGTAGATTTACATACTTAATGCTTTAAGTATATTGTTAAGACTTTTGGTGGGGTTGTACTTTGAATATGTTGTTATCTCCAAAGTTCAAATGAACTACATTTTGTATAATATATTTTATAATACCTTTTCTCTGTATATACTCAACATAAAAGAGAGGGAATTCTATCTAAGAATACTATTTTTATTTTAATGCTATTATAAGCCTCTAATAACAAAATTTTATTTTATTAAAGAATTATTATGAACTAATCACCAAATTCTATGGTTAACAATAAATTACCTTGCTAATTTCAATATTCTTTTTTCCTTATTTTTTTCTCTTAGGTATATATGGTCTGGTTTGTTAGTTGTTCTTGGTATATTTCTCAATGTTTACAGCAAAAATATGGATAAAATAAGACTACCATCACTGTATGATCTGATAAGCAAATCAGTGGAAGCAAGAAAGTCAAGGACGTTGGCACAAACTGTATAAGGAATGATTCATCCTGTTTAAAATAGAATTTTAAGGAAACAATCTTCAATTAATTAACTTTACCAAGGGATCTGGAGGCATTGCTATCCATTTGTGGATGGATTACATATGAAGTGGTTTTGTGGTGTCAGCCTTTTCTTCAGAACAACCACTTGACTTGTGCAGCAAGCACGAGAGCTTCATCTAGCACACCTTACAATAAAATGTCAATATGAAGGACTATAATTCCTAGCGATTTATTGAGAATTTCACTGGAAATGGACCATGTTGTAAGACTAATTGGATATCATTATGCCATATCAAAGAAATTGATATGTAATAGATTGTTTTGTCTTCATTCCATTTGGGTGGTGTTATTTAAATTGATTCTCTGTTGTAAGAGTAAGCTGATGAATTAAAATCTGGAGAGAGTAATATTTGTTATAAATAAAGTAACTGTGATTTTCTTTAAAGAATGTGTTAATAGAATTTTGTTATAAAAAGGAAAGTAGAGGTTGGAGTAAGGCTTAACATAAACTGATTGATTGACTGATTGATTGAGATAGGGTCTCACTGTATCACCCAGGCTGGAGTGCAGTGGCATCATCGTAGCTCACCGCAACCTCGAACTCCTGAGCTCAAATGATCTTCCAGTCTCCCCCTTCTGAGTACCTGGGAGTACCACCAGTGCATGCCACCACACCAAGCTAATTTTTAAATTTTTTTGTAGAAATGGGGTCTCACTATGTTGCCCAGGCTAGTTTCAAACTTCTGGCCTCAAGTGATCTTCTTGCCTCAGCCTCCCAAAGCACTGGGATTATAGGCATGAGCTACTGCACCCGGCCCTTAACATAAACTTTGAAACTTAGGTTTTTCTCTCATAATGTAAAAGTGTTCTTTAGAGAAAACATAATTTGTTTTATGTAGAATATAGGCAAGATAGTAAAAGCAGTCATCTTCCTGCATCATGTGAGTGATATACCACAAGAGAAATTTGCCAAAGAAATACTAAAGGAATAATGATTTGGATTTTTTAATTGAAGAAAAGTAATTGATATATTGAAAGTACTGTAAAATAATTATAAAATTATTCTGATTTTTTCCATAAAAAATGAAATTTAATTTGGAATTTTGAAGATGAAGTAGGATAAATTTAAGAATCACCAAGTAGATTTAACAAATTTGAACAATATTTTCTCTTAGTCCATTCAGGCTGCTATAATAAAATAAAGCTAAAAGCTTATGAAAAACAGAAATTTGTTTTTCACACTTCTGGATACTGGGAGGTCCAAGAGCAAGGTGCTGGCAGATTTGGTGTCTGGTGAGGGCCTGCTTTCTGGTTCATAGATGGCACATTCTCTTTGGTGCTAATCCCATTTTTGAGGACCCTGCCCTGCCCTCATGACTTAATCACCTCCCCAAAGGCCCCACCACCTAATATTATATAATTACCTCGGGGGTTAAGATTCTAACATGAATTTCTGGGGACACAAACATTCAGACCATAGCAACGCTGCTTACATAGTTTTGAGTCTAAACTCAGATTTTGGCATTTCTCTTTGGAATTTCTTCCATTGTATAAAAAAGTCCTGTTAAGTTTCACTTTCAATATAAATAAATATAAATAAATGTTTTTTAAAAAAGCTTACTATCTATGCTATTGGTGATATCATTTATATTTTGTGAATATAATATACCTGAAATACTGAATTTCATTCTTAAAATTCCATCATTTTATTTTGATGGTTACTTTAACCTTTTGTGTGCATATGTGGGTACAACATAGCCTGTGATAATGGAAGGGTCCAGCATAAGGAATTCTGACTAGTTTTCATTTGCCCATTTGTTAAGATATAGTTGTTTCTTTTTCCCAAACGGTAATTATTTTTTATTTTTTAGGAGATGGAGTCACGCTTTTTCACCTAGGCAGGAGTGCAGTGGCTTCACCACAGCTCACTACAGCCTCGAACTCCTGGGCATGAGCCATCCTCCCACCTCAGCCTCCCAAGTAGCTGGGACTGCAGGAGAGTGCCTCCATACCCAACTAATTTTTTCCATTTTTATGGAGACATGATCTTGCTATGTTTCCCAGGCTGGTCCTAAACTCCTGGCCTCAAGTGATCTCCCTGCTTCAGCCTCCCGAGTTGCTGGGTTTACAGATGTGAGCTACCATGCCCAGCTCAAGTGATAATCATTGTTTTCATATCTTAAGATGCAAGGGATTTTAATTTGTGCTTCATTATACTGCCTTAAACTTTTAAAACAACAAGGATTTGTGCTTAAAAACACTAAGTCAACTTCCCCAAATCCTTGATAAAATACAATTTTGGCTTATCAAAGTGTTATTTTACCTCCATATTTTTCTAATATTTTACCTCTGTCTACTTATTACCAACTCATTGTCCCACCCCCAAATTTCAAACAGTTTAGCACTGTTTAAAAGTCACTGTTTGCCAGTCTTACCCTTTATGTGGTATTTCCTCTGTTACCTGCCATTAGACAGAGGTAAACTTCACCTCACTTTTTTTTTTTTTTTTTGAGACAAAGTCTCGCTTTGTCACCCCAGCTAGAGTGCAATGGTGTCATCATGACTCACTGCAACCTCAAACTCCTGGGCTCAAGTGACCCTCCTGCCTCAGCCTCCCAAGTAGCTGGGACTATAAGCACGTACCACCATGCCCAGCTAATTTTTCTATTTTTTGTAGAGACAGGGTCTTGCTTTTGCTCAGGCTGGTCTCATCTCACTTATTTTTAATGAATAGACTGAAATAGGACATAATTTCTATAGTAAAGTCAACATTTGAATGATAGTTTGGGCCAGTTTTTATAATACTGTGAATATTATTTCAACTCAATAATTGAAATAAGTAATAATAAGGAAATTAAAAGTAATTGCAATTGTTGATATTTAAGTGCTCATTAGATGCCAGGCACTGTTATAAGTGCTTTATATGCAATAATTTATTAAATCCTCACAACATCTCTGAGGTTAAATATTATCCTCATTTTACAGGTGAGGAAGCTATGGCCAGAGGGATTATGTGACAATCCTAATCTCATATAGGTAGAGAATGCCAAAGCTGTCTGTCAAGCAGTCTGGTTCCAAACTTTAGTCCATGCTCTGTGTTGCTTGTCTAACTAGATGTGATTATTCATGTACACATTTTTGCAAATACAGAGGTTGAGGACCAGATTAAGCATTAATACTTAACTAGCTCAAAATTACTACTGTGGGACAGGACTGAGTTTCAAATCCAGTTCTGGCATACTCCAAAGCATATTTTCTATCCATTGTACTCCACTAAGAACATTTAAGTACCAGCAGAAACCCAAATTAACATAATCAGTGTATGGTGTGAATGTTTATGTCCCCCAAAACTGATATGTTGAAATCCTGCCTCCCAATGTAATAGTATTAGGAGGTGGGACATTTGGGAGATAATGTGAGAGCGGAGCCCTCATAAATGGGATTAGTGTCCCTATAAAAGAGACCCCAGAGAGCAATCTCGCCCTCTTTCTACAACATGAGGATATGACAAGAAATCATCAGTCTGCAACCCAGAAGAGGGCCCTCACCAGAATTAAACCATGAATTCAATTCACTCTGATCTTGGTCTTCATCTCCAGAACGGTGAGAAATGAATTTCTGTTGTTCAAGACCCCCAGCCTATGGTGCTTTGTTATAGCAGCCCAAACTGAGACGAAGCATGATGAAGTGTTTCTACGTAAAGAATTTGTGAGACATACTTAAATGAATAGGCAAGAATCATTTGATTAGGACATTGGTAGATAGAAATTGTTTCTTTGGGTGTGTTTACACTATGTGCCTGTCAAATAGTAGGCACTCAGTAAAATATGTGTCATGCAAGACTGATCAAAGAACAAAACACCATTAGACCAAAAATATTCTGGATAAATAATGTTCTAAATTCTGCCATTTATGTTCCCCTTTTTGGCATAACTCAGTACAATAAAATAACAGCAGAAGAATCAATCTCCTGTGTATCACTATATTAAGATTTGACCTAGAGGTAAACCAGCCTAGCCAGAATTTTCAATAAAACTATGTTATATAATAAGGAATTTGGCCATTGTCCCTGGGTCCTGGGAAGGAGCCTCTAAATCCTTGGAATTTACCAGTTGATAGGAGTTGTTCAGGCTGAGACTGGCCATGCTGGGCTCTCTGGACTTTTACCTAACGCCCTTAATTTTCTCAAGTGATTTTACCTTAAACCCACTTTATATTCTAGATTCTGAACCCACTTTACACATTCTAGAGTCCTTGGTCAATAAGCATAGAATTTTAGAAAAATTTGACCACGATAATGAACCAATAATATGGCTTAGCATACTGAAAATATTTAGGCATTACAAAACTCCCAAATCACATTTGCTGTTATGTAGATAGTTGCAAACACTAAGCTTCCATGTCTTTAGGACATATCACCCTCTCGGCACATCAATGCATATCACAAACCAGGGAAGTTCTCCCAAAGTTTGGTGTACAGAGTTTTCATTAGAGTTTCACTAAATAGCCCGTAAGATTGATTGATTAGATCATTGGCCACATGACTACTGGACTTAATCTTCAGCTACTCTTCCTTCCCTAGAGTTTGGGCTGATACTGCATGGCTCAAAGACCCTACCCAATAGTAACATTGTTAGTCTTTCTAGCACGGCCAGCCACAACCCTTTAACTACATGGTTATCAGATCATCGGGTTATGCATCTTGACACTCAAAACATTTGCTGGCTGCTTCCTTCCTAATTAAGCACATAACAAGTTTTCCCTATTATGTGCTTACACAAAAATCTTTTGTATTTTCACTTACTCTGCTTTTCCTTTGTTCCTATTGAATGTACTTGTACTTGCCTGTTGAGCCAACCATCTTAACCTTTGTTAATAGGTAATGTTGTATCACTAGCCTGACTGCCTACTTTTATTAAAACATCATTTATTCATCCGGGCCAAATTTGAGCTAGACATTATACTAAATGCTGAGAATGCAAAAAAGAATAAAATACATCCCTCACTCATGAGAAAATTTGCTATGAGAAAATTTTCCAGTCTAGAGAAAATTTGCTATGATGGCTATATAAAGTTACTTAAACTATGTTGGTTTCCTTTCGGTCACAGGATATGGTATCAGCATTAAGTTTTCAGAATATTTCCCCACAGTGGTAGTGCCTCTAAAGCTTTCACATACATGTGAACCACCTGAGAACCTGTTTAAAAAAGAGTTTTCATCCAGTAAAGTTGGGGCGGGGCCTGAGATTCTGCTCCAACAAGCTTCCAGGTGAGGCTGACACTGCTGGTCCATGGACCATACTTGGAATATTAAGGTCTCAGAGTACAAACCTTCAGATGTTTCCAGTATCAGAACATCTTAAATTATTTTAATAATTTTCACCTGATTTTCTTGCATTTGCTTTTCAAACTTATTCTGTGTGGCCTGACCCTGTTTAACATCTCTCAGAGTCTCTTTGTTCAAACAGAACAGAAATCTTATCATGTTGGAGAGTCGCTGGCTAAAGTGAAAAGAGTTCTTTAATCACTGTAGGTGGGCGAAAGATTTAATATTCATTACTTTCTCCATAAATGTTACCTTTTTAAAAATCTTCATGAAAGTAAGATAAACCCGTAATTTCCTCCTAGTCATGGTCTGTTGTTTTAATTTCATGGCATGTAGTTAGAATTGTTTTTGTGCTATTTTGCAGTGACATTATGAAGAAAACGTTCATGTCAGTGATTTACTGCTATTTCAGAATGAAATGTATGTTACCGGGGGTTAGGGAAGTAGGTCTTAACACTTAAGGGATCCTTCTGATACTTTAATCACAAAATGTGTTTTATTAAATATCTTAATCCTATGATAGCCTCAAATTTCTAAAACATAATTATACCATTTTAATCAGTTTTTACACAATTGATAATATTTAAACAGATAATATAAGTAAAAAAATGTGGGTAATTATTCATGATATATAATGATAGCAATAAGACTTTGGAGTCTGATTATTGTAGATCGTGTCATAGGGCTCTTCTCACATTATTTTTTTCCTAATACTATGTCTTAGTCCATTTGTGGTGCCATGAAGGAATACCTAAGACTGGGTAATTTATAAAGAAAAAGGTTTGTTTGGCTTACAATTCTGCTGGCTGGAAGACTGGGCATCTGGTGAAAGACTCAGGGCTGCTTCCACTAATGGCAGAAGGTGAAGGGCAGCCGACATGTGCAGAGGTCACAGAGCAAGAGAGGAAGCAAGAGAGAGTGGTAGTGTCAGGCTGTTTTTAACAACAAGCTCTCATGAGAACTAATAGAGGGAGAACTCATTGCCATAAGGACAACATCAAGCCATTCTTGAGGCATCCACCCCCATGACCCAAACACCTCCCATAGGTCCCACCTCCAGCATTGGGGATCAAATTTGAAAATGGGGTTTGAGGGACAAACATCCAAACCGTAGTGTACTAGTGACAATGAAAGGAATAAAAAGCAGATCAATTCAAGTGTACATTGTGTTTTACTTCTGATTCAACAGTGAGCATTTAGGAATTGATTTGAGCATTTGGGAACTGATATTTTTTTCATACATTCTGAAAAAGTTCATTAATGTTTATCTTAATTTTAATTGTGTAGAATATTTTTTATATGTACAACCAGAGAAGATTCACAAAGGCAGGTAGTCATCTTTTTCTCTAGTTTCTAACTACATTTTAATTGGTAATATTGGGTTATAATATCTGGCTAAGCAGCACAAAATCATAAAATCTGAGGACCGTTTGAATGTTTGGACACCTGTAATTAAATCAGAGAAGACCCTTGAAATATCTGCTCTTAAGAAGGTTTGATCTAACAGGGTGAGGGTTAGGGAAATTTACTGTAAGATGCCTTCAAACTTGTAGCCAGTTTGAGTCATTTAGATGTCTGCTTTTAAACAACTAGGAATTATTGTTGGATTTAGGAAAAAGCATAGAACTAGAACAGTGTCTGCAACATTGTTCACACAAAGTGGTTGATTAGACCTAACTAGGTCTATGGTTAGGCAACTAGTAAGAGCATTTAAGATTCACAGGCTGACAGTCATATGTTAAATTAAGAGATTTATTGCCTTAAATATCCCATTTATTTGGTAAATTCTGCAAACTTATCTTACATACATTATTTGTTCACTTATTTCTTAGCAGCTTGTTAGTCTCATAAAACTGAAGTATGGGCAGTAACTTTTTTTCATAATTCTGAGGGCTTAACTGTTTACAAAGTTTCTCAGATCATCTAATAGTTTGATATTCTCTTTTTCCTCCACTTCTGGGACTCCTATACATGTTGGCAGTCCTACTTTTGGCTACATATCCCTGGGCTGCTCTTTCATGGTTTCCCTCTCTGCTGTTTCTTGCTACTTCTCGAAGAATTTCTCACTCTGGTCTTTCAACACATTTATTCATTTTCCACCTGTTCAACCTGCTGTTTATCTCATTCATCATGGTGGGCCTTTTTTTTTTTTTTAAATATTTCAACTATTATGTATTTATACCTAATATTGTCACCCAGATTTTTTAAATGATTTCTTGGTTTTGCTTTATGTTACCAATATTTTCTCTAATTTTCTTATATTTGTCATGATTTTAAATTCCTCTAGTTTCTAACTACTTTTTAATTGGTAATGTTAGTTTGCAATATCTGGCTAAGCAACACAAAATCATAAAACTCAGGGCTGTTTGAATGTTTGGGCACCGGTAATTAAATCAGAGAAGAACTTGAAATGTCTGCTCTTTGGGAGGTTTGATGTAACAGGATGAGGGTGAGGAGAAACTTTCTAAACATTGTTTCTGATGGTAGACTTTTTCAGTTAGTTGTCTTTTTTTTTTTAACAGTAATTATACACCTTAGTATTAGACATTAGCAGTAACCCTCCAACCTTTCTCCTCACTGCTTTCTGCACCCTGTTCCTTTCATTTCTTCTAGTCCGTACTCCAAGGTTAAGACAACCCCATTCTCCCCAGGATATCTCAATTTTTGGTATTGTTTTGTCTTTTCCCAGAATCCACATGTCTGTCTGAGTCACTATCCCTCTTTTCCTCTTTCTTTCTCTCCCTTCCTCCTTTCCCATCACCCCCAACTCCTAGTTTCTCCAGGGTTGTTTCTGGAAGAAGCCAGCAGCCTATGCTATCTCACCTTCTGGACAGGAGCCAAGACTGATTAAAAGGAAATTTCTCGCAGCTCTTTGTCTTAGTTATTTATAGTAATGATTCTCAGATTTGCCATTCTGAGATGTATAAATGATAGCTCACTGGCTGCTATTTTGTTTCAACTTATTTTTAAAATATTGGTTCATTTACCAATTTAAATTAGTAAAATTCAAATTTAGGCAGTAAGATTTATAATGTTTTACAATTAAAATATAGATAGAAAATCTTCTGGGAGAAAGTTAAGTAGTGGAAATATAAAATAGAATTCAGTCCTAACAATAAACAGAAACTTATGTTTCATGTTATGGCTAATTAGGTAAGATTATTTTTAATACATATGCATAATTGAGATTTGAAAACTTCACCTCAAAGCTTTGATTATTTGAGGTGATACCAATTCATATACTTTGTAAGATTCCCCAATTCTGCTTTTGTCTGGTGCACATCATTTGTACAAAACCCTGCGACATAGGGAAGAAATAGTTTATATTTTGCACACATGGAAACAGGCCTCAGGAAGACAAATAGTGTACGTGAGGTTCTCATGTAGTAAATGGCAGAATGGAACTGAATCAGTTTCTGGGACTCCGGCTCCTAATGCCTGCCTGATAACGCACCATTCCTGACCTCCTGCCCTTTCCAGCCGCCACACCACCAGGTTAGGATTGGCATCCTTTCCAGCTGTTTGTGTCCTCCCAAAGGACTTTACGCTCCTTTCCTTCTCTGGCCCACTTAAACTAAGCACGACTTTTTCCAAGGAAGGACTTTTGTGGACGATCTGCTGGTGTACCTACTAACCCATCTGAGCAGATTGGCATCTCCAACCAGGCTCTGGGATGTTGCACAATAGAGGTGAAAGAAGAAGGGACTGTCTGCCTGCTGTCCCCAACCAGCCAAATCCACCTGCATGTGAGGAAGATGGCCAGTTTTACAGGTAGGCACCTCCAGCAGTCTACCAGCAGGTAATGGGACTCAACCATAGAGAGAGGTGTTTAGGGGCAACTGGGAGTGGGGGATAGGATCAAAGATTCCGTCAGGATCTGAGTTTTAATTGAAACGATGTGCTGAGCACAGGAGCCAAGGTAGGTATAGGAAATGGAATAAAAGGCAGAGGCTTAATCAAACAAAGAAAAAAATAGAGAACGTAGGCTCCAAAGTCAGAGAATAAAGGGAATCTGGCTTACTAACCTGTGAACTCCAAGGTCCTTTTGTCTCCCCACCACATGAGATGCAGGTGGGACTACAGACAGTCCCCAACTTATAATTTTTTGACCTTATGATGGATAGTACAAAAGTGACAGGTATTCAGTAGAAATTATACTTCAAGTACCCATACAACCATTCTGTTTTTCACTTTCTGTTCAGTGTTCAATAAATTACATGAAATATTCAACACTTTATTATAAAATAGGCTTTGTGGTAAATGATTTTGCCCAGCTGAAGGCTAATGTAAGTCTGAGCACATTTAAGGCAGGCTATGATGTCCTGTATGTTAGGTGTATTAAATGCATTTTCAACTTAGGGTATTTTCAACTTACGATGTGTTTATTGGGATGGAGCCCCATCATAAGTGGAGGAGCTTCTGTAAACCTAAAGCTAGGGCAGGGATTAAAGGTAATTAACAATGGAAATTTTTAAAATATGGGATATGAGAGCCAGATCAGAATTCATACTTGATGATTTTATATGACTCCCCTATGTTAGCTGGAAACATTGTTACCACAATAAGAAAGGGGAGAATCTAGAAGTAGGGAGCAATGCTTCTGAATTATTGTCAGTAATGAGGTGAGAGTTAGCATAAATTGCTTGATTCTACTATGATTCATTCATCACATTGAAAAAGGGGTGATTAAAAACATCCTCTCTGTAAAATTGAGTTTTCTTCCTTATGATAATTTTGTTAATAAATGGTATATAATTTGAAATTATAATATGCAACACTGAAATTACATGATTCTAAGCTTTTCTAAGCATATAACATCAACAGTATTATGATTTGACTATTATCTTTCAAATAGACATGGCTAGTGAAGTGGCTGTAATATCAGAAGGCTTTATTATAACCTTGTGAATACAGACTTTTCCTAGACAGCAGAGCACTGTCTTAAAGGGTTCAGTTCTATTTCTATATTAAAGTGACATTGGCACAAGTCCACTCCAATTAATAGTTCCATCTGACTAACTGACTTTTCAGAGAGGTTAATAATAACAATCCATGAACCCATGTGAGCCCTCCACTGAAAGGTATGAATTAGCCACAATGGTAACAACCACTGAGGAAATAGTAAGCTGTTCTTTCCTTTTTTTATTCTTCCTAGAGACATCCATTGACCCAATAATATATATTGAGAAATTGGCAAGTCTCTTAGGAGATTCATAAATACATATACACATGCATATATATGTACATATATATGTATATGAGATATGTGTGTATATATATGTATGTATATCTCATATCTCTTCTATTAAATTATCTCAGTTTAGTGAGGAGAGAAGCAGGCATAGAGTTATAGTGCAATCTTTTCTATAATGTGAATGTGTAAAAGTATAATATAATAGAAGTTCAGAAAGACTTTTTCTAAGTGGTAGTATTTAAGCAAGTCCAGGTAAGAGACCACAAGGACCTAAATAAATACTCTGACATTGGGGCTGGTGAGGTCGGAACCAGTAATAGAGATGTCTAGGGGGTAGCTAATATCGGGTGCATAAGGGAGAGGAAGCATTTTAGGATGACTTCTTGCAGGTCAGTCTTAGAAAACTGGATGAATGTTATTTGCTGAGACTAGCAACTCAGAAGAAAGAGTATATTTGTGAGGGAAAATGAAGCATGGTTTTGGACATGATTCAGGTTAAGATCTTGCCTTTGGAATCCCCAGATGAACCCCAGATGAACAATTTCAGAAGACAGTGAGAATATGTAGTTTCAGAGGTCTGGGACTCCTGATTTGGGAGTCATTAGTTTTGTATCAGTCACAATAACGAACACCAGTAAGATTGCTAACGGATTTTTTTTTTTTTTTTTTTTACGTGAAGAGAGTGCTTACACAGACCCAAGGAACGCTGATATTTAATGGTGCACAAAGCAAGAAGGCCCTGCATAGGAACTGGAACTAAGCTGTCAGAGGAAGAGGAGAGCATGATCTTGAGGAGGCCAAATGAAGGAGCAACAGGTCAAAAAGAGGAAAGTCGTCAGCACTGTGTTTGAGATACTCTGAAGTATCTCAATCTTCTAATTCTTAATTCTTAATTCTTCTAATATCTTAATTTTCTAAACATGATCAGCAAAAGAGAGGGTTTTAAAAATATTAAATTCCTTTAATGACCCCAGATTCTTTATAATTCAAATAATGAAATATTTACCATATTCTATTTTTTCTTCAATTACAAAATAAAATTTTTGAAGAAAATACAAACTTATTTTATATTTTATACTGATCATATTTAAACTCAATATATTTAAAAAGAATATAGACTTTCTATACAAACAGACCTAATTTGAATTCCAACTTCACAATTAACCTGGAGCAAGTTATTTATCTTCTCATTTTCTTCATAAAGAAAGATGGAAATAGCACACCTTCTTGACAAGGTGATTTTGAAGATCAAACAAAATGATGGACATAAAAGAGCCCATTTTGCATGAACAATTACTGTTTTAACCATCTGTTTCAAGAAGTTAGGAAAATATTCAGCAAAAGAAACACAAAGAAAGTAGAAAAAAGTATATAAGAACAGAAATTAATTAAATAGTAAATAAAAATACACAACAGAAAAAATTAAGGCAAAAGTTGGATCTTTTAAAAGGCTTAAAATTAATATACCTCTGGCTTTTTTCTAATATAAAATTTAAAAGACACATTTTTACTTAAATGAAAAAAAGGTTGTTACGACATGTCCTATGGACATTTAAAAATATAAGAAAAGATTATTTTTGAAGTACTTTATACCAATAAATGTGAATACTTAGATGAAAGTGATGAATTTCTACGAAAGTACAGTATACCAAACTGACAGAGGAAGACATCAAAGCTGAATAATTCCATATCTGTAATTAAAAGCCTTCCCACAAAGAAAACTCCAGGCTTAGATATCTTTCCCAGTGAACTCTACTGATCATTTAAAAAAAACCTTTCCCAATTACTTTATGGGGCTAACACGATCTTGAAAACAAAACCTGACCAGGACATTATGAGAAAGGAAAATTACTGGGTCAGTCCCTCTCGTAAACAGAAATATCCTAACAAAATATTAACCAAGTTCAGTGACACATAAAAAGGACAATGTATCATTATTAAATTGAGGTCCTTTCAAGAATTCAAGCTGACTTATTTGAAAATCAATCAATGTAATTTACTACATTAATAAAAGAAAAATGTGTATAATCATCTCAATAGAGGCATACAAACTACTTGATAAAATTCAATATTGGTTCTTGATACATATTCTTAGCAAATCTAGGCTAGCCATGCATCGCTTAATGACAGAGTTACATTCTGAGCAATGCACTAGGTGATTGTGTCATTAAGCAGACATCACAGAGTGTGCTTACATACACCTAGATGGGACAGCCTGCTACACACCTAGGCTATAGGGCACAGCCTATTGCTCCTAGGCTACAAGCCTGTACAGCATGTTACTGTATGGAATACTGTAGGCAACTGTAACAGAGTAGTAAATATCTGTGTATCTAAACATATCTAAACATAGAAAAGGTACAGTAAAAATACAGTATAAAAGATAAAGATTGGTACACCTGAACAGGGCACTTACCATGAACGGAGCTTGCAGGAACAGAAGCTGCTTTGCGTGAGTCTGTGATTGAGCGGTGAGTGTGAGGGCCTAGGACGTTACTATACATGACTAGACTTTATAAACACTGTACACTTAAGTGACACTAAATTCATTAAAAAATATTTTTCTTTCTTCAATACTAAGTTAACTTTAGCTTACTGTAACATTTTTACTTATAAACTTTTTAATTTTTTTTAACTTTTTGACTCATTAATAACACTTAGCTGAAAACACAAACACATTTTACAGCCATACAAAAATATTTTCATTCTTTATATCCCTATTCTATAAGCTTCTTTGTTATTTTTAAAAGTTTTTTTTTCTTTCTAAACTTTTTTGTTACGAACTAAGACAGAAACACACACATTAGACTAGGCCCACGCAGGGTCAGGATCATCAATACTGCTGTCTTCCACCTCCACATCTTGTCCCAGTGGAAGGTCTTCAGGGGCAATAATAATAGGCATGCAACTGTCATCTCCTGTGATAACAATGCCTTCTCCTGGAATCCCTCCTGAAGGAGCTGCCTGAGGCTGTTTTATAGTTAACTTTTTTTTTTTTAGGAGTAGAAGGAATATATTCTAAAGTAACAATAAACAGTATAGTATGGTAAATACATAAACCAGTAACAGTCATTTATTATCATTACCAAGTATTATATATTGATGTAATTGTATATGCTAGACTTTTATACAACTGAGTGCAGTAAGTTTGTTTACACCAGCATCACCACAAATGTGAGTAATGCCTTGTGCTATGATGTTATGACAGCTATGATGTCACTAAGCAATAGAAATTTTTCAGCTCTATTATAATCTTACAGGATCACAGTTCATTGTTGACCAAAATGTCAGTATGCAGCACATGACTATAAGAGATGACAAAGTACCTACCAAATACCTACTGCAAGCATGACACTTAATGGTAAATTGCAGAAAGTATTCTCTGATTTCAGAAATGAGTGGGTAGCCCTATTTTCAGTACATCTATTCAATATTGCACTGGAAGTCCTCGCCAGTACAGAAAAAGCAAAAAAAGAAAATAAAAACTATAGGAAGAAAACTTTTATTTGCAAATGACACAATTGTGTACACACAAAATCTGAAAGCATCTACAGATAAACTATTAAAATTAAAAAGAGGATTTAGCAAAGTCTAGATACAAGATCATATGCAAAAAATATCAATTGTATTTCTATATACCAGCAACAAACAACTAGAAAAATTAAATTTTAGAAGTGATTATATTCACAGTAGTATCAAAGACCATGGAATTCTTTGGAATAAATATAAGAAAAGATGTGAAATATCTCTACCAGAAAACTATAAATTATTGAGAAGAAGTATAGAATACCTATGTAAATAAAGGTATATTCATGTTCATGTATTGGCAAATGCAATATTGTAAATTGTCACTTCCAAATGATTTATGTATTTAATTCAATTCCTGCATGTCTCTGTGTGTGTGTGTGTGTGTGTGTGTGTGTGTGTGTGTGTGTGTGTGTGTGAAAATCAGCTGATTCTAAAATTTATAAGGAAACACAAAGGGCCATAATGGCCAATGACCTCTTGGAAAGAACAAAATGGATACCACCAGGTATCAAGACTTATTATAAAGCAATAGTAAGCAATACAGTGCATTATAGTGCAAGAAGAGACAAATATGCTGGTGGAATAGCATAGAGAGCTCAGAAACAAACGCACACACATAAGGATTTTGATTTATCTGGAAGATGGGACTACAGATAAATGGTGAGACTTTTTTCCCCAATAAGTTATTCTGGATCAGGTAGATACAGAAACTATGAAAGTTGGCCTAAACCTGCAAATTAAATATGAAAGGAAAAACAGTGATTTCAGAAGACATGAAAGGCAAAACAGACGCATTGTGGGGAAGGAGAAGAGTTTACAAAGAGGACACAAAAGCATTAACTATGAAGGAGAAGACTGACAAACTACACTACACTAAAAATTATTGATTTCATCTAATGATGAGAAAACATCACAGAAGTCCAAACTGAGGTTCATTCTACAAAATACCTGACCAGTACTATTTAAAAATGTGACGGTCATGAAAAACATGGACTGAGATATTGCCGCAGATTGAAGGAGACTAAGGATAGGTGACACTAAAGGCATCATGGTAACCTGGATTGAGTCCTGGAACAAAAAAGGGCATAGAGGAAAACCAGTTAAATCTGAATAAAATGTGTAGTTTACTTAATAGTATCATACCAATAGTAATCTTTGAGTTTGATGAAGCGTTAGGTATGTTTGATAAATGGTTATGCAATATGTTAAAACTAGGAGGAGCTGGATAGAGGTTATATGGGAGCTCTTTCTTTTCTACTCTTCTGTAAATCTAAAATTAATTCAAAATAGAATTTTTTAAAATTATATTCATCAAAAGATATCATTAAGAAAGTAAAAAGGCAAGTCATGAGTGGAAGAAGAAATTTACTCTACATCAAAATGCACTTGCATCTAGAATATATAAAGAGCCCCTACAAATCAATAAGAAAAAGGACACCATAATACAAAAGTTGGGAAGAGACTTGAAGCATTATAAAAGAGGATAGCCAAATAGCCATAAATATATGAAAATGTGCTCAACCTCATTAGTCATCAGGGAAAAACAAATTCAACCCCAAGTAAAAATCTACTGCAATCTTAGCAGAAAGGCCAAATATTGACAACCATCTGGAGAAGGAGGAATTCTCATACGCTGCTGTCAGAAGTGTAAATTAATATAGCCACTTCAGAGAACTATTTGGCATTATCTACCAAATTTATATGCATACCCAATGACCCAGAAATTCCACCCATAGGAACATACAACAGAAATGTGTGCACATGTATATCAAAAGACACATACAAGAATATTCATAGCAGCGTCATTCATAAAAGCAAAAACTGAAATTTGTCCATATACAATAGTCGCCTACACTACAATGGGTTAAAAAGAAGTGCTATATGCATACAATGAAATGTATAGGAAAAACTTACCACTACTCACAGCAAGAAGAATAAATTTGACATCCCCAATGTCACGCAAAAAAGCCTAGATATAAAAGTATATAGACGATGATTTTATTATGTAAAGTTCCAAGAAAAAAAAAGACAAAACCAAACTACAATGTTTAGTGATGTTTTGATGGTAAAATTATCAAGAAAAACAAAGAAGTGATAATATGAAAGACAATTGCATCAGGGTTGGGGAAGGGTCACCCAAGGGGTCTTGCATGGTGCAGCAATGTTTTATCACCCTGTGTGTTGGTATCACTGCTGTGCCCTTGGAGATAACTCACTGAGTTGTTTATTTTTATTGGGCACAGTTTTCTGTATTACATTCCACAATGAAAGAGTTTCTAGAGGAGGAAATGGGGAAAAAAAGAAAACAAAGTTTCTTTAGAACATGACTCACCAGCTCTCTAAAAATGGGGAATCTAAGACCAATCTATACTTATTTCTTTATCTTAAATCTTGTTTTCCTCTTCCAGGAAAAGATGCATTTTAACAGTGCTTTCTCTTAACAAGTATCTTCAGCAAGCTCAGGGTGCATGCTGACAGTTGTTTTTTGGTTAATGACAGTAGCAACTTATTAGACGAATGTAACTTAAACCCCCATGTTCCTACCTTCATATACATATTTATTTTTAAAACTCTTCTTTATAAAGACAGTATATTTGATTTTAAGGGCTATATGCAGTCATTAGATACTTTTTCATCACATGCTGCATTGTGTTTTCCATTTAGAAGACAGATCTAAAACACTAGCCTTATCATTCTTAGGTTTGCAATTTAAATGTAAAATCTTACCAGAGTTGCATCCATTGAAATAAAACAGTCTTGGAAATTAAACACTAATTTCCCCTCAAATGGCCCTTTCTGTTTTTTTTCTTTCTAATTACCACTGTAATGGAGTGGCCAGTAATATGGTAGGAAGTGATTTCAAAGGCAGCGATTTCTTATTATGAATCATAGACTTTATTTTCCATCCAAATGGGAGTCGGCCTTCGTTATAGAAAATGCCATGTGCAAATTCCATCTCTGCTGAGACTAAAATAGTTTTAGAATAACAAATCATACTTTCAGCTCAAAGAACGAGTAGGCTTTCAAGCATTCACTAACGCAAAACTGAAGAAAACCATTATACTTTCACTACAGGATGATTTCTGATCATTCTAATCTGTTACTCTCAGAGGCAGACTTTCGGTATCTTAAAATACTGCTATATTAATAAAGCCATTTGATAAGGACAGCTTGTATCAAAATAGATTTGAGGAAAGGCACTTAGAAAGCCATAAAGCACCATGAAAGTGTCCTTTTTTGTTAAGCCATTGGTCTGACCACACCCTTCCCTCTCACGGGTCACGCGGTCCATTCTGCCTCTAACACAGGAAATTGCGCTTTTTGTTTTCTGTCAAAGTGAAGCTGGACCAAAATATCCAGCTTTCATCAGTTCAAAGGAATTTCTCTTTTAACATTTATCATATCTCATGTAGACTTCTGTTTTTTCTATGTTTCTTTAAAATCATTTTCTGTCAAATGACTATAACGTGCTACCGCTTCTTGCCTGTGAGTCGTGGCACAGCATCACCCAGAATCATGCACGGAGGTTTTAGCTGCCTCATTAAACTGATATTGTGATTGTTTACTCCAAAATAAATAGTGACAAGCATGCACCCCATTCTTTGGTATCAGTACTATCAAATTTAAGTGGGAGCAGCATCTAGAAATGCGTTGTTAGGGTTACCTATCTGAAAACAAGACATGCTGGGGTCTGCAATTTGAACCACTGGGGTTTTTCTGATGGCAAATACAGAAGATGATTGTGCTGATCATTTTACTTGCCTAAATTGTATATCAGATTATCATATCTTGTCATACAAAGAAAATTGATAACTTCTGACCCTGATGGCAACACTAGTGCTGGTTGCAATTTGGTAACAAACAAGAGAAATCAGTTTCCCTCGTGGGCATTTCTGAGTCTATTTGGACTCTCATGTATACCCCAAGGGTCTGTCTTCCTCCTACAGCTTTGGTTAAACAAAGATGTATTTACTCTAGGTTAATGGGAGTAGAAAATGCAAATTAGATCTTCAAAAGAGAACTGTTACTAACTTAAAAAATTCAATCTGTGAGCATTTCCTAACTACACAAAACATCTCAAATTTCATGAAGACATTCTTTCTCCATTTTAAGAAGGAAGGAAGAGGTCTGCCTAAAAAGGTGATGAAAACTTTGGCTCAAAATATAATGTTGGGGGAAAACTACCAAGACAGTGAAAAGATCAGTGGTTGCCAGAGGTTGGGTGGGGAAAGGAAGGGAAGGGGAGGATGGCCAGGCAAAGCACAGGAGAGACTATTCTGGATGATACTATAAAGGTGGACGCATGTCATTATACGTTTGTCAAAACCCACACAATGTGTAACACCAAGAGTGAACCTTAATGCAAATGATGGACTATAGTTAATAATGTATCAATATTGGTATATTAATTGTAATAAATGTGCCACACTAGTGAAAGATGTTAAGAGGGGTTGGGGTGCATATATGGAACTCTGCTCAATTCTGTAAACCTGAAACTGCACTAAAAGTATGAAGTCTATCAATTATTTTTTTAAAAAGAAAAAGGGGATGAAGAAGCCTGCCACAGTAGGCTTCTTCTCTTAGTGGATATCTAGGGGTAAATTCTTCACCCCCAAACTTGCCCCAAAATGGTGTAAGTTATGTATCAAATCAAAAACCTTGCAAATATGAGTAGACCTAAGACAATAACTTTTTTGAAGTTTTACAATTTCTATATTCATCTGAACCATATCAGAATAATAAAATAGAAGAAAAAGATATTCCTTATTCATTTATGTATTTTAAAAAGGTTAGATATTCTCATTTTTTACTATTTGCTTGCTTATTGTGAAAAATTGAGAAAGGTGAAGGTGAACATAAATGAAAATCACTTTAAATGTTAAACGGTATACAAATCCATAATGACAAGGATGGTAAAAGCAAAGACCTAACGAGCCAGCACTAAGAGGTTGGGTGGAGAAAGCAGTGTCAGCATGTAATTGCAGATGACTGACAGCAGAGGGTGTTCAGATAACCGCAGGTAGTTCAGTGCAGCTGAAACTCTGATTTCAGTTAGGGTTTGGCTGCAGGAGGGAGCAGGGGGCGCCTTGGAGTCCGGGTTTGACTCTTTGGGAGTAAGAAGCCACTGTAGGGCTTTCAGCTGGAAGTAGCATGGTGCAGCAATGTGCCTCAGGAATGAGAGGGGGACAAGGCAAAGAGGGGACTAGGGAGGAGATGTATTAGAATAGTGCAGATTAGACTTGATGAGGGCTCTAATGAAGGGATATCAAGGAGGAGGAGACACTGAGAGGTAGAATGGAGACAGAACAAAAAGAATGGATGAATACTTAGATGTGAGGAGAGAGGGGAAGAACTTGAGAATGACTCTCAGGTACCATTTATGACACTGGGAATTAAAGGGGGGCTGTTGGGAGAGGCAGAGAGCAGGTACCGGGAAGGTGGTGAAATTCAATTTAGGGCATGTTGAGATTGTGTTCTCCGTGGGTCATCCAGACAGAACTGTCCAATTAGAAGAAATGGAATCTGTGGTTCTATAGGAACGGAATGTCTGTACCAGAGATGAAGTCATCAGTCTTCAGACAGTAGTGGAAATCACCTAGGAGACCCCATGTACTCTGAGAAGGGAAGAGACCTCAGGACAGAACTCTGGGAAACACCAGCATCCAATGGGCAACCCAAGGGACATGATCCCCCAAGGGGTCTACAAAGACCTGCAAAGAAAGAGAGAGCTAGGAGGCCGATGTCATGGAAGGCAAGAAAAGAGCAATGTTATGTTCTGGTGAAGAATGTTACCAAGTATTTTCTTTCCTCATTTCCAGAGCATATTTAAAAAGTCATAAGAGAAAATGAAATCGTGTGCCATGTATCTTCTAACTTTGAAATGTTGAAGATGTAGCTGAGTTAAATCAATCTAACGATAATGGAGTGCCAAATAAGAATTAATTTATAAACTGTTGTATTTAACTTCATGGCACTAGAGTCTAAGAGAAGAAATACTGCTGCTTCTGTTGGCGTGATTTACCACACCATCTTGGCTTATACATTTGTGAACTACTAAGAGAAAAAGTAAAGCAATATAACATGCACTAGCCTTGGAGTCAGAAGACCTGAGTTTAAATATGATTCCTGCCCCTTACCAGTTGTGGGCAAATCATGTAAGCCCTCTGAGGCCCAGTAGGGAGATGGCCGATTTTGGAAATTAAATATTTTGAGTATAATATTTTATAGTTTGATTAGTGTTCTGCAACTCTTTTGTATTCATTGCATACTTCCAAATACTAGAGAGTTTGATGGTATTCTGGAGGTTAATGTTTTCTTTTAGCACAATATCTGCTCAGAGGCAGCACACAGGTATCCCTGAGATCATAGAAGTTCTCCCTTCTTTGTGAATATTCTGGTGCAAATACATAGAGAAGCCAATTGGCTGAGAACCTCTTCACTATGCCCATTTTAAGTATAATAATTGGTGTGCAACTTAGCACTTTAATTAGATCCTAGTTTTTTTCAATTGAAATTTTTCCAAAAACATTATCTGTAGGTTTGTTGAATGTTTATTTCATCCCAAGAGTTTTCTGATGTTTAAGAGAAACAACAGTCTTCCTCTGCCCTATTGTACCCGGTCTGTTAATATCTCACTGCAGCTGGGAGGCGACCTCTCCATTATACCTAAGCCTTTGTAATAAATAATGGTAGATGTCAAAAGCCCATCACAACAGCAAATAGAATGGTACATAGCACCGTCCATTTGGAATTTCCATGGCAGGGAACACTGGAAGACCATTCATTATCTTAGTCATTTTGAAGGGAGAAAAAGACAATTTGGTTCTTAGAAGTGATCAAACTGAAAGCAAAATTCATATCCCTTGACACACTATATTGAAATTTTGCTTTCTATTGTGTTTTCCTTTTTAGACAGGTTTATTGCAGCATAGACATAATTTGGTAAAATTCACTCTTTCATATACAATGCTATGGATTTTGGCAAACACGTATAGCAGTGTACATACAGTTGCATCGCTGCAAAGGGATGAGTAGTGTAACATCCTCACCCTTCTGTAGTCACCCCTCTATCCTATCAGCTCCTGGGAACCAATGATATGGTTTCTGCTTCTATAGTTTTATCTTTTCCAGAATGCATATACAACAGAATTGAACAGTCTGCATAGCCTTCTGAGGCTGGCTTCTTTCACTTAGCAAAAAGCATTTGAAGTTCATCCATATATTGTGTGCGTATCAGTAGTGTGTTTCCTTTCATTGCTAAGTAGTATTTCATTGTGTGGATGTACCACAGTTTATCATGTCACCTGTTGAACATTTGGGGTGTTTTCAATTTGGGTGATTATGAATAAAGCTACTATAGACATTTATGAACAGATTTTTATGTGAACATGTTTCATTTCCCTTAAATACTTAGGAGTAGAATTTTTGTGGCATATTTTAAGTGTATGTTTAACTTTAGCAGAAGTTTCCAAACTGTTTTCCTAAGTGATATTGCCAATACTATGTTGTCTGATTACTGTAGCTTGAAATCAGGTAGCATGTCTCCTGCATTTTTGTTCTACTTTTTCAAAATTGTTTAGGCTATACTAGTTCCTTTGTTTCCATTTACATCTTAGAATTAGCTTGTCAATTTCTTAAAAAAAAAAAAAAGAGCACTGCTGAGATTTTAATTGGGATTGAGTTTAAACCATAGACCAATTTTGGAGAATTGACATCTTAACAATATTAAATTTTCCAATCCATTAATATTGTGTAAATCTTCATCTATTTAGATCTTCTTTGATTTCTTTGATCAATATTTTGTAGCTTCCAGTGTATGTATCTTGCACATTTAGTTAGATCTATACTTAAGTATTTCATGTTTTAGTGCTATTATAAATATAATTTTTAAAATTTCAACTTCCAATTGTATATTGCTGGTATATAGAAATACAATGGATTGGAGTTTTATTTTTAATTACAAGTTTCCTCCTCGACATTGTATGTATTCTAGAACAGTAGTCCTCAAACATGGCTGATCTTCAAAATCACATAGGCAATTATAAATATACAAATATATAGATTCTCAGACCTCATCTCCCACAGAGTCTTATTTCATAGTTCCTGGGATGGACCTAGAAATTTACATTTAAAAGGATTCCCTGAGTAATTCTGTCTTTGGTGAAATTTGGCA
This sequence comes from Lepilemur ruficaudatus, assembly GCA_963574885.1. Classification (NCBI taxonomy): domain Eukaryota; kingdom Metazoa; phylum Chordata; class Mammalia; order Primates; family Lepilemuridae; genus Lepilemur; species Lepilemur ruficaudatus. The sequence continues at coordinate 93,443 of CAUYRT010040144.1, forward strand.
ATCACTGTTAAGCATTTATGGAAATAAACCATTTAATAAATATGGCAGATATGGGAAATAACATAATTCATTTCTTGTACTGACACTACTAACCTATGCTCATTGGGCATTTTCAGTTGGATTTTTGGTGATGGATTTGCAATGATACGTTCATTTGGAACCCTGAAGCCTCCTTTTTAACCAATGGCACATATTTGTTAGAAATTGTGCCAGGTTACTAACTGGGTTGAAAGCTCATTAAAATCCAGTCTATGGCTGTGGTTGGCCAGATTAGCACAATAGGGAGCACACTATATAGGATTGCTTTGGGAAGGGGACAAGAAGAAGACACTGGCTGAAAGAAAGTAATACAAATTTGGTCACATTCTAGAGTGGTTCGCCAAGGTATAGTGTGGTGATAAAGAGATTGTTAAGTGCAAGTGCTACTAAGTAATGTTTAAGTAACTTTGTGGGTGGGGTGGAGAAGGAGGGCAAATTTATTAACTGGTCATTGTGGTATCTCTTAGAAGAATCCAAGAGCAGGAATTGTAAATTGGCCTCCTGGGGCCCAAGAGGACAAAGAAAGCCATCAGGATCCTAGGAGAGCCTGTGCTCTTGCTGTTCACATGACTATTTCTTGCTTCTCTCTTGTTTCTTTTTTCCTGCAAAGCAGTTTTCTCTCAATCAAGAATATCTTTAAATGAGACCCCACGTACCAAGAATACATGGCCCCAGAAGTCACATAAATGTTCAACCATCCAAGAAGTTCTCAGGTCATATTAGGTGATAGCTTTACTTGTATTAAGTGACCACTCTTAATATTAATAATATTGACTGATGGGGGGTATGGGAAATGATCTTCTGTGAAAGAATCCTCTGAGAGAGAGATAAAGGCATGCAATTTGATTAACACCTCCCATAGATGGGTGCCATATATAGAATCTCCCCTCTAAAGCATGAATGATGGCTATATAGTGATATGAAGTGTCTCCACCATGTAATTCTGTGATAACAACATGATATGTCCTATGTAAGTGTACATATTTTGAATTGTCTAATAAACTGAAAACAGCATCTGCTAAATAAAACTCTAATGTTAGTAAAGAAAACATTTTATCCTGAACACATAAAGATTAAATTTAGTCTATCTTTTTAAACATGAGCATTACAGAAACAGTATTGGGTAATTAGAACTAAACTACTTCTAAATAAACAAGCTAACTACATAATGGTACCATGGAAATAAGGCCCTTTACTTGGATTTTCTACTATGATTTTCTTCTTCACTACTTCTCAGATCGTAGTGGTTTCCAGATTGTACTTCAGAGTTTAATAAAGTTGGACATGAGACTTGGTGTTACAGAGCTACCTACGTCTCAGAGGGGAAGGAAGGTTTTCATGTGTTATTCTAGCTAGTGTTCTAGAAACATTGGAACCAGTGCATACCTTCTCCAGAAATAATAGAAAGGAGACTGTTAAGACTAGAATGGGGTCTCATCGTGATCTACACCTTGCTTTACAGAAGAGAAAATTGAGGGCTCTGGGAATTATGCAAACTGTCTCAGGTCTTACTCTTATTGGTAGGGCTAGTCTGGGGTTTCTGTTTCTCAGCTGAGCAGCCACTCTGAAACCATGTTTTCCCACTTAAAAGGTCTAGATGGAGAAAAATAACAAAAGTGAGGGCTTAAAAGCCAAGCCTGTTGTTCTCCCTGAAGAAACAAGTCTGAACAGGGTTTCCTTAGCTCTCGCCCTCTGCTGAGTCCATAGCTTTATTAAACCTCTCCTCCGCCATCTCTGGGAGACTCAGCCCAGATTTCATATCCTCTGCTTTATTAGAATGCTATTTTAATCTCCAAAGAAATATTTCCATGTTGCTGTTAGTCTTATAAATGCGTCTAGGATTTACAAATGATACCTGGTAGAAAGATTTATATGACTTAAAATATTTAGATATAAATATTAATACATGAAACAGCAACAGAAGAAAGTGTCTTAGTAAGAGTTTTAACAACTTAAGTTGCAATTTAGCTCTTCTCAAAGTTGGTGTTGATGAGTGTATGGAGTGAATTATTCCCCCAACCAAAAAAAAAAAATTCATATGTTGAGGCCCTAAACCCCAATGTGAATAGAGGCGGAGGAGATAAAGATGAGGTCATAAGGCTGGGGTCCCAATCTGATAGGATAGGACTGGTGTCCTTATAAGAAGAGGAGACACCAGAGCGCTCTCTCCCTCTCCACATGCACGTGGAGAAAAAGGAAGATCCAAGGAGAAAGTGGTCCAGGAAAGGAGGGCTCACCAGAAACCAACCGCAGCACCTCGACCTTGGACTTCCATCCTCCAGAATTGTGAGAAACAAATACCTGTTGGCTTAGCTGCCCAGTCCGTGGTAGCCATCACAGCAGCCCGAGCAGACCGGTACAGTGAGTGACACTGCACGGCGCACCGTGAGATGGTAAACATTGGTTTCTGGACTCCTTTAAGGAAAGAGATCAACATATCTCCAGAACTTGTGTATTTTTAAAAGTTTATTTAAATTCTCCAATACCAGCACTGTTAAATATTGTTAGAGTGTAATAATATATTTGCATGTGTTTCTTTCTACCATGAAACTTTTGACAGATTTTTCTAACAACCTAGAACAATTCAAATATGTTTACCTTTTATATTTATTGCCTTTGTACTATTTACTAACACTTTCCCATTTAATTGCCTTTCATATTATTTTTTCCACCAGTTTCTTTGGGGAATTCATCAAATATTGTGATACCTCAACTTCTTTTTACTAAATTCTTAAGTACTATGTTTTAAAAAAAATCCTATTCTCCCATTATGTACATTTTAGACTATATCCCCTTTTAAGGCAGTTTAGATTAATTTTTCATTTTATCTTTATTCTTAAGATTCCCTGAAAATAAGTGTTTTGTCTGTTTCATAAGCCTATTAAAGGAGTACTAATGTCTCATCTTCCATCACACCCAGACCCCACTCCCACGTTGTAAGAGGATCCGCATTGACAATACTTATTTACTTATTCCTGGCACATATAAAATCTGTAAATGACAGAATATGCCTTTTCACCAATAAATCCTGAAACAATAAAGAAAGTTGTCATTAATCACATCACCCGTCCCTAGGGCATTTATATGGGAAAGGTTTAAGGGCCTTTTACAGGCTGGTGAACTGAATGGCAAGATCGCGTGAATTTATTTTCAGAATCATGCTGAAGTACAATGAAATGTTCCCCTCCTACTGTCCCTTGTACATTTCCACTTTCCATTACCTTATTGTTAAAAAACCATCCAAATATTCTTGTTTGATTGAAATCCAGACAGGAAGAAAATGTCCATGAACATTTCACATCACTAACATAGTGCTAGTTTAAAGACACTCCCTGAGATTTTTGAATCTATAAATAGGAATCAAAAATGCAGAAAAACAATATCAATTACAATGTCCAGATTCACTTTAGCACAAGTTATTTTTATACAAGAAATTTAAACACATCAATCAGAAATTGAGACAAACCCCATTATTTGAGAAAGATTGCCATCAGTTGAGATCATTAAGGACATAACATTAATTTTCTACTTATCATCATTAAGTGATGTTTGCTAAATCAGAGAGAATGACTTTGATTGCCCATTCACACAGTCTGATGGGATTATTTTGACTGCATGCCGTCATGTACATGAGATGCTTCCAATGAGTCTCTCACACACAAAAAGAATGCCAGAACAAGAACATGAACCTACAGTGACTCTGCATTATCCTCTAGGACAAATCCAAATTTCTTGTGACAGACAAGTGAAGTTTTCCATTACCTTTCCTATTTTATTATATTTTATTTTTTACCTTCACAGAAGCGTGCACTCCAACCATGCCTTCTTCCTTCTTGCTGTTCTTTGAGTGTGGTGTTTTTTCCCTGTCACTTTCAGAATAAAGTCAGATGCCTTAGTATGATTTACCAGCCTCTCCTTGGCCTGGCCCCTGACTGTATGTCCAGCCTTGTCACTCACTCTTCCCTGGCACACAGACATCCCTCTGGCCAAACTGAGATACGTGAGGAGTGTCTCTCCTCTCTTTCCCCCTTGTCCTTACCAAATGATTCCATCTTCATGGAATGTCCTTCCCTCCTACTTCCTCTGGCTCATGTCTTGTCTTAAGTTTCCTGTTAGGCCTGAACAACTCTGGGAAGCTTTTCTTTGTGCTCTTGCTTCTCCCAGCTGTGTCATGTACCCCTCCTGTAAGGTCAATTAGCATAACATGCTTAGCTCTATCATGACCTTTGTCACACTGTATGTGACAGTTCACTTGTTCTACCATTAACTCTAGACCATGTCTTTTATCTAGGTGATGAAGCCACTTTCACCTCCAGAACAGTGAATGGATCAGGGCTTGTTTGTTGAACTCATATCCAACACTATGTCTTTGTGTATATTCTTCCCCCCTTTCTGGAAAACCTTCTGTTCACCCATCCCAATCTTTGTCTTTTATAAAAATCTTACTCAATCTTCATCCCTCTGTGAAGCCCTTTCCCTTCTCTCTTGTCCTAGAGCATGTGATTTGTACCTTTATTTACTGTGTGAAAGTTTTACCCAGATCGGACCAGAAGACCTTCTAGGTCTTTATACTTCTGCACAGCCACATGCTGGGTACATAGAAAGTTCCTAACACATTGATTGATTTGCCTGGATGGAGAATAAACACTCTGGAAATAGAGTAAGGTGGACTCCTTCAAAAGAATAATGATCTGTGCAAGGCTATGTCACCATTTTAAAATAAAATAATTCCCTTTGTTTAATGGAAGCACTGTCGTCATCATCATCATCATTTTCCAAATAAAACACATCTATCCTGAAGCTAAAGAAAGCAATAAGACTAGTGACATGTTTTGAGTGCATTTATTAGTCAGAACACTGGTCTATTACATGCTCAAGTCTTTAATATGCATGAAACAATATTCTCTGATGCAACAGATGATTAAAGAAATATATTAAAGCATTCATTCTGAATGAAAATACATGGACAAGGTAATTCCCAAGGCTCAGTGCAACTACAGGGAGGAATATAAGCTGAAGTAGGTCATTTCTCCCCAGAGAAATTCTATGGAGATTGCTTTCAATTTTTGGTTTAAATGCAAGAAGTTGCAGCATAGAGAGTTGAAAAATAATGTTTCTGGCTTGTTCATATGAAAACTCTAGGTTTTTTTGTTTTTGTTTTTTTCCTTTACAGGGTGGGCAATGGTGGGTAAGAGCCTTTTCCTTTCCCTTCTATGAAGACCACTCATTGATAACACCATCCCAGGACTGTTTATTGTCAAAGCGCCAGGAGCCACCTATTGACCATGCGAGACCACTAGCTAATCAGGGTCGTTGGCTAAGCCTCTTGACCTTTCTTTTCTTCTAATTGGCAAATAAAAATTGTACATATTTTTCATGTACAACATGATGTTTTGAAATATGTATACATCGTGGAATGGCTAAATCGAGCTAATTCACATATGTATTACCTCGCATACTTATCAGTTTTTGTGGGGAGAACACAACATCTACCCTCAGCAACTTTCAAGAACATAATATGTTATTATTAACAACAGCCACCATGTTAGCCTCCTGGCCTTTCTGAACCTTAGTTTTTTCGTCTTTCAAATAGAAACAATAACATCTTTGTTTACCTCCCATTGGAGTGGGGCTGGGAGGTGGGCTAAGATAAGGAGTTAGAAACTTTCAAAGCAAAGTCAAGGCAAGGAATAAAGATTAACCTGTTCCCACAGCTTTGGACCCCTCAAACTGAACATACATAGAACACCTATAATAAATCATGAGACTAGCACCCATATTTGCTCAATGCAGGCTGAAGGCAAAATCTGCTTTGCTTTTCTAAAGGCAGAAGAATGATTTGGGGGCTAGCTAGCACCTTTGACTGGGAATATGCAGTCCTCAATTGTACTCTTCTCTCAACCAGTCAATCAACATGGATTAACTGGTATTCACAGGCAAGTAAGGTAGTTATTGAATAGAATTTTCCCAGTCTCTGGAATCATAATCCGTATTTGAAGGTATATGGCATGTACGTGGGTCAAGTTCAGTAAAAATCCATCCACTGTGTGCAGAGTCCGGGAGGCTCGCGGATGGAGCGCTTGAGTTGAAACGGGCGCTGTGTTAGTTTGTTAGGGCTGCCCTGACAAAGCACAGCAGTCCCCACTGACCCATGGGGGACACGTTCCAAGACCCCCAGTGGATGCCTGAAATCATGGAAAGTACTGTAGTGCTGAATGCTATGTGCACCATGTTTTTTCCATCTGATCCCCTAGATGGCTACGAAGCGACTAACAGGTAGGTGGCCATGACAACATGGGGACACTGGACAAAGGGAGGATTCATGTCCCAGGTGGAATGGAGAGGAATGGCACAAGATTTCAGCACATTACTCAAAACAGCATGCAATTTAAGACTTATGACTTGTTTATTTCTGGAGTTTTCAATACTTTTGGACCAACGTTGACCACCACAGAAAGTGAAATTGAGGCTGAGAGGGGACAACCGTACCACAGACTGGGGGGCTTAAGCAACAGAAATTTATTCCCTCACAGGCTTGGAGGCCAGAAGTCCAAGATCCAGATGTGGGAGGTTGAATCTAGCAATTTGAAACATAAGATAGTTTCAAATTGCTAGAAGGAGGATATTGAATATTCCAATCACAAAGAAATGATAAACGTTTACAATGATGGATATGCTAACTACCCTGATCTGGTCACTATACATTATATGTATCAAAACATCACTAGGTACCCCATAAATATGTACTTAGTACATGTCAATTATATTTTTTAGGGTTAAAAAAAGGAACCGATGTTGGGGAGAATGAATGGCTTCAGAAGATTTTAAGGTGCATTAACAATTCATTGTAAGAATTAACCTGGGAAATGAATATATTGGAAATATCCTCACAAGTAACTGTAAAACTGCTTTATAAATCACTATTTCCCTAGTTGTTTTAAGACAGATACACTCAGAAATAATGCTAGAGCAGGAGCAGTGGTTCACATCTGTAATCTCACTGCTTTGGGAGACCAACAGAGGAGGATCACTTGAGGCCAGGGGTTTGATACCAGCCTGGACAATGTAGTGAGATCCTATCTCTACAAAAAATAAAAAAATAAGCCAGACATGGTGGTGCCTGTAGTCCCAACTACTCAGGAGGGTGAGTCAGGAAGATCACTGGAGCCCAGGAGTTCAAGGCTACAGTGAGCTATGATGACACCACTGCACTCCAGCCTGGCCAACAGAGCCAATACCAAAACAGCATCTTCCAAATTGTGTTCTGAGAAATGCTCTTCCAACCTCCTCTTGGTGACGACACAGGAGGAAAGATTCTGAGAAGTCCAGCTGCACACAAACTTTTTAAACTTAATTTGTGATTGTGACAGTCTTTACAAATTTGTTTGACAGTGAACACTTTTTTAAAAACATAAACAAATGAACATCTGTGAACACCCTGCTGGAGCCAGCTTTTATCAGGTGACACGAACCAGTCATTAAATTTTCACCAACTTCATGAGCCACAATCAGTAGCTTGAAATCAACCGTGGTGGCACCATGTACACCAGGGATTTGCAAGCTCCCACCTACCTGCTTCTGTATGGCTGCAAGGTGTGAATGGTTTTTACATTCTTAAAATTGAAAAAAATTAGAAGGTAATATTTTGTGACATTGTATGACAAAATTATATGAAATTTAAACTTCAAGCCCATAGCTAAAGTTTTACGGGAACATGGCCACACTCACTCATTTAGCTGTTGTCTGCGGCTGCTCTTGCCCGCAACAGCAGTGAAGTAGTGGTTGAAACAGAGACCACGTGGCCTGAAAACCTAGAATATTTACTATCTTTCACAGAAGAAGTTTACCAACCTCTGATTTACACCACGGAAACCAGCAAATACTGCGAATCAGGGCTTTGGGGTAGGGGCAACGACCAGCACACCGCTGGAATATGCTCTTCTTGGATTTCTCGCCCAAGTGGCTAAGGAAAATGGTAATGCCATAAACAAATAGAGATGTGAGAAGGATGACTTGCTTAGAGAACAAGGTGGCAATGAGTCTGAGCTGCTGAGCTAGAAATAAAAATTTTGGCACCACCCACACAGAGGTGACAGTGGAGGAAACGTGAGCTGAGGAGACGTGAGAGCAAAGCTTTGAGTCTTACCAGTGCTTGGTGAGTTTGGTTGAAGATGAAGAAACAAAAGGATACAGGGAAAACCAGGTGCTTTTGGTTAGTGAGTGAGAAATATTTGAAGGAAGGGTGAGAAAACCCATCGGATTGGTGGTTAGGTGATTTTGTTGTAATCTGAGCCAAATTTCAAGGGAACTAAGGAGCAGTGAAGAGAGAGCATGGACAAGCATGAACTGTGGTTTTCAAGAAGTGGATAAATAGCAATGACAGTTTGAAGGAGAAACTGAGTTTAACAAAAACGAAACAAAATAATATTCGACTGTGAGGACACCTGAGGTGGCTTGAAGTCTGAAAGGAAATAGGGAGACTGTCAATGGAAGAAATACCTAAAGAAGTGAGAGAGACGAGGGAATGGTGCAGCACGGTCTCAGGCAGAAGGAGGACGAGACCAACACCGGAGGTGGCAGAGGGGACTTGGCAGCAGACGCTTCTTCCTCTGAGACAGGAGGGAGGGAAGGAAGGAAATACAAAGAAAGTTTAAGGTGGAGAGGTTGAAGTTAAGAATATCCGCATGGTCTCAAAGAAACGGTAGGCATGGTGATTTGTAGAGAGGAAGGTGTGAGTGCAGCTTGGAGCTCGCAGGGAACAGAAAGGGGGAACAGCAGACAGAGCGCCATGGAACTTGTGCGTCACCTGATACTACATTATCCATTCAAGACACAAGTCTGGCTCTCAACCAAGTGAGCACCATTTGCGCATCAATATCTGAAACACCCTCTTCCTTGGAAGAGAGAGGAGAGGAGGGATGCAACGAATGCTTGTTGACTGATTTTCACAGAAGCTTTTAAGGTGAGTAACCTTATCAATCCGTCACTCACAAAGTGGTAGGCACTGGGCTGAGCTCTGAAGATACGAACGTAAACACAGTCTCCACCCTCAGGAAGCTTACAGTCTAGCCCAAATTTGAGTTCAAGCGTTTGCTTGGTCTTTAATGGTTTACCATAGAGATAAAGCCATCAGCAACATGGAGTACACAGGAACAGCACTAGTAAATCGCTTGGTGGCAAAATTGAACAATGTGGCATGTGGGCCACATAGATGATATTTTTTGGACTGTATTTTATTAGATATTAAAGAATGGCAAGTTAAAGTTATTGATTTGTATTGCAACTCACCACAACTATTTTTAAAATGTGCTATTTGCATAAATAACCATACCTGGTTATGCCGACCATCTCCACTGTGAATTCCTTTTCTGCGTGCATCCCCATTGTGCAGTAGAAAAGTTACATAGGCACCAACATACAGTTAGACAGAAGGAATAAATTCTGTGTTTTAAAGTAGAGTAGGTGACTCTAGTTAATCAAAAATGTATTGTACTCAATTGATGTATGCCCTAAATGCCCTGATTTGATCTCTGTGTATTATATACATGCAACAAAGTTTCACATGAACCCCATACATTTGTACAAATAAAAAATAAAAATAAAAGTTAAACTGAAAATAACCCTAAGAGTGAATCGTGAATTAAGACTGGCTTTAAAGTGCCTTCTGATTAAAAAAAAAAAAAAACGATGTATGCGTCTGCACCAGTTCATGATGTATTTAAAATAAATGAAAATCTGTCCAAATATAGCCTTAACCTAAAAATATCTCAAAAATAAGGGAATCACAAATATAAAGAGTTAAGTATGAATCAGAAAGGAAATGGAAAGTGTTTACAGTATTAGCCTATAATAATGAGTAACTTCCTGTTAATCAAAGACCCACTCTTGTTTTTCTCGATAAGAAAACAAATATCTATTTTTTAAGAAAGTGGTTTTAGACACATTATCACTTGGAGGGCGTATACCCCTGTTTCCGGTGCACTTATTTTGCATTATAACCTAAACCATGATATGTTCAAGTGGCGATTCTTCTGGATCCTCCCAGACCAAAATAAAACATTACACATTAAATGCTGGTGAGATAACAAAATTGCTTTTCATATTCATAAGTTGGGTTCCTCTGGGGTGCTATTGCCAGTGACTTTTGAATTGTTATACCTGGGTTGACATCTGGGTTAAAAATAATAATAATTGTTATTATTATTATTTGTTAAATTATTATTTAATAACAGCTTCAGAAATGACAAGGGCTTCAGCATTCCTTGCTCTGTTCTGAGTAAAGAGGCAGCTCCTCCGTGTTTATGTTTTTGCTGTAAAGAGATCTATCACCTATTTTGGGCAGCCGCCTTGTCATTTCACACATACACACACACACACACAGAGAAACAAATGGTCTCCCCACACTTCATTCATGTCAGAACTCAACAGCTTGAGTAGCACAAATATTCTGCAGTCACTCATGAAAAGAAATTTTTAATAATAAATATCTAACAATTAATGGGCTGGTAGCTGCAATTGTCTTCGGGGCATAATATCTAATTTCCTTGCAATGTTTCATATCCTTACTTTTCACGCTGCAACAGTCTATCATTAAAACCAAATGCAGGTTTCTATCACTTTTATTTATTTTTCAAATCAACTTATAAATCAGTGCCAGGCCTTGTTACAGATGAGTTCCAATAAATTATCAGCTGTGGACAAATTCTGAATGTTAAACACTTCCTTTCTCTTCCTCCCGCCCTGGGTCCTTGTCTGTCTCCTTCTCTATTGTTTTTCCCTCTTCTCTGCAGCCCTCCAGGCCTACATACCTCACTGACTGTGCTTCGGGTACAAGTCGCCCAGAGAGCCCTTAGTACTTAATTATGTGCTATTTAAATAATGCAAAAAGACATTTATTTTTCAGGGAAAAATATCAATATCAGAGACAAGAGGAGTTTTACAGTCCTTGGGAAATTTACCTTTCTGAATTCCAAAAGTGAAAGCATTCTTGTTAGAGGCTTTTTTACATCCTCCCAGCAGCCAGAGAAAGAACATCTGGGTCTATTTTTCTCATTTGTCAATCTGCAAAGCGGCCTGTCTCCCTCTTCCAAGCTGCTTTGTCCCCTCCAAGAAGCCCTTTTGCACACCTTGACCGGCTCCTGCTAAGTCTTCCTGCAAGGGCCTATGGCCACAGTGTCCAGGTTTCTGCTCCCACCGATGTGAGCATATACAGAAACATGCAGAGCATACAGGAGACATGAGACACCCTTCTGTAAGACCAAGGAACAAAGATTCTAAAGAGACACAATCTGTTACGGTAACTCACGACTCTCCTGCTTACTTAAAACCATACGCACATTCACAAGGTTTGTCTGAAATATTCGTGTCTTAGCTAGAAACTAAGTAAAGTGCTTTAAGATCCTTAAAACAGCAGGATCCTTTCATGAAAGCCATTTTTAAAGTTGTCTATCTTGTTGCATTGTCAGCAGATCACATAATGCATTTTACTTTATTACCTATGTTGGCCTCAATTTTGACTACTGATCCATTGTACAGCAGGTGAGACTCAGTACAGGCTACTCCAGATTGTTCATTTGGCAAACTCGGAAAAGCTCTCCCAAATGTTATCTGTAAAATGTGAAGTTCCAGTAGGTTTCTGGAATGGACTTCTAATGTTCTGTTTTTCAAGTATTAGCAAAGTCTTCCTAATGGAAGTCTATAGCAGCCAGGGTATGGGGGACCATTTGCCAAGCTGGGGTCTGGAGTTTAATCCTGGCAGGTCCTCAATAAAGTCCTGGGAGGCAACACCCATGGGATGCAAAGTGAGGAGTTGTACAGGATGCTCACTGCTTTTTCTCCCCAGGACTGGAAATTTCCACCATGAGAATCACGTGTTTGAGTGAAAGTGTTGCCTTTGGAGGGTGTACCTGGGAGGGGCCACACCTGACCCAGGGGGCCTCTTCCTTCTTGCCTGCAGAACCCTACCCACACCCGCAATGATTTTTATTTCATTTTTCGTCCTACTAGTGTGCACAGGCTTTGAAGGCAGAGAATGTGCTTATTCATTTCTGTTTTCTCCACAGCACCTTAGTACCGTGCCTGGGCGTTTTGGGTGTTCAATATTGGACTGGTATGTTTGATGGAGGAGTGAGATGAGAAGTGTGGAGGCTGTGCTTACTTCAGAAAATCTAGTTGAGTTTGTAAGTAAGAAGTACTAGACATCTTGGAGGAAGGTGAGAGGGGCCCAAGTCAGATACTGTCACTTCATCATTTTGACCATGGCTAGCCTTTTACTTGACACGTATTCAAAACGTTCATTAAACACACATCTGCCAGACATATGCCTGGTATGAAGATGAACAAAATAAAATCCTTGTCTTCGTGTAGATCAGGGCCCAGTGTGAGAGACAGGTGGGGTCACAAAGCAGCCTCATGCAAGCTATGCTGTAGGTGTGTTCACGGTGACACTGGAGTGAAGACGGAGGAGACTGGCAGAGAGAGGAGCGACTTGGCAAGGTGGTGGAACCTGACTTAAGTCTTAAGGAACAACTGGGGCTCAATGATCAGCCCCAAGAGAGACGGGCAGCTCAGGGGAACTCTCCTTCTCTCTCTCTCTTTTTCTCTCTCTCTTCCACCCCTCCCCCACACATACACACATACACACACTCTGCATGTCTAAGTCCCGCCCATGTCTATCTCCTGAGCCTCACCCACATGTTTAACTGCCCACTGGACACCTCCTCCTGCAGGTCTCGTAGGTACCTCAAGATTAACTTAGCCACAATTGAGCACACAGCTTTTTCCCCAAAACCTATTTCTCTCCTCCTATTCACCTTCCTTATGGAATGGAACCCATATCTACCAGTTGCGCAAGCCATAAATCTGGAGTCGTCCTTAGCTGTTCTCTCTCCCTCCCTCCTCCAACACCAAATTTATTGTCAATTTCTATAAATGCTACTTCCCTAGATATTCTCAGATCCATCCATTTTCTTGATCTAAAGGTGGTCACTTTTACCTGGATTATTGAGGCTGCTCATAATGAATCTCCCTGAATCTATTCTAGACTATTTCCACCTCCAGGTTGTTTTCCATATTGGGGAGGGGCAAATGCTTTCTCTGGTGCTGGGCAGAGTCCTCAGATTTTTGCACAGTCCAAGGCTTGTGCTTCTCTGCCAGCCGTGACCCTGTGAACCAGCCCTACTGAACTGTTTGGTTCCTTGGGCTCTTTCTTGTTTACAAGCTCTTCTCTCTGCCAGGAACACTACTATCCCCTTCCCTCCCCATCCTCCCTCCTCCCTACCCCAACCTTCCTAGTTCCTACTTAGTCTTCTGGTCTCAGCATAGAACTCACTTTCACCGTGAAGCCAACCTTGATTCGCCAGTTAGGGGATCCCCCTAGGGCTTTTTTTGGAGCCCATGTTTCTCTATTGTAACACCCAATATGCAGTTTTGTTAATAGATTCATTACTGTCTCAGGTCCCCACTAGACCATGAACCCCATGAGTTTTGTTCGTTGTTGAATTCCCAGTGCTAGCTACATAGTGGGTTCTTAATCCATACTACTGATGCTCCAAAGAGAGAAGGAAGGGAAGGAGGGAAACATGAGAAGATAAGTTGCTTTGAGTGAACTGAAATAAGTACAGTAACTCATTAGGGGAAGTGGAAGGGATGAGACTCAACAGGTAGATGCTGGCTTATGGACAGACCACAGGGATGTATTTGAAGTATGCAGAGCTACTACTGAAACTCGCAAACATAAAGTGATGCCTTTAGATGGTGCCTATGTTTCCAGGGGAAAAAATTAAAGTAAAACCCATTGGAGAGACCAAATACACAACTGTTTGAGGATTTGAGAACAAAATAAGAAAATAATCAAGTTTAAGTGGTGTGGTAGATATTGCATGTGCAACAAAAGTTCCCAGAGGGGAGATATCAGGGCTTGAATAATCATGGAAGAAATGTGACTTATTAGACATCGAGTAGGACATGGGGTTTTAGAGTAGGGACTGTGCATAATAAGAACAACAACAACAACAAATTAGATTGAGAACTATGTGCTGAGCATCACACCAAGCGCTTTTATAACTGTGGCCCCATGATGTAGGTATTATCATAATCCCCCACTTTATGGTTAAAACACCTGAATATTGGAGGAATCACAAATGCTTGAGCTAGTTCTTGAACCCAGGGCTCTCTGTCCACAAAAGGACATACCTTGGCCACTTGGCAGTGATGCCTTTGGTATATAGAGCATAGACTTTGCTGACAGACAAACATGAGTTTGTATCTCAGCTCCACCATGGCTGTGGGATTTGGAGCAAGTTGCCAAACTCCTCTAAGTCCCCAGGGGATAACTTCTCTTATCACCATTTTACAGGATCCCCAGAGCTCCCTATAAAATGGGGATAATTTTCAGATACATTTTAAGGATTAATGAATGTCATGTTTCAAAGCCCTAGCATGGTGCCCGATACATTGGAGGCATGCAACATGTAATAACTATTTCTAGAATAATTTGACAAGTGGGTAGGATTTGATTAAACAGTGGGCAAAGGAGGCTGTTTATGCTGAGGATGCATGATAAACTAAGATATTAGAGCTGCATCTTTGTGCAGAAAAAGGATGGATACCTGGATACCTGCCCCACTAGAATAGAGCTTAGAGAAGCATGCAAGAAGTCATGGTGCAGAAAGAGCTGACAGCAAAGGGAAGTGAGACTGAGAAGATGAAAAAGAAGCAGAAACAAGACCAGGTTCACGGGGCCAGGTATGGTGGCTCACGCCTATAATCCTAGCACTCTGGGAGGCCGAGGAGGGAGGATCGCTCAAGGTCAGGAGTTTGAAACCAGCCTGACCAAGAGCGAGACCTTGTCTCTACTATAAATAGAAAGAAATTAATTGGCCAACTAAAAATATATAGAAAAATTAGCTAGGCATGGTGGCGCATGCCTGTAGTCCCAGCTACTTGGGAAGCTGAGGCAGAAGGATCGCTTGAGCCCAGGAGTTTGAGGTTGCTGTGAGCTAGGCTGATGCCATGGCACTCTAGCCAGGGCAACAAAGTGAGACTCTGTCTCAAAAAAAAAAAAAAAAGACCAGATTCATGGGATGTCTGGAAACCAAGAGAGAAGAGTAATGTCTTAGTCCATTTGATTGCTGTAACAAAAATACCATACTCTGGGTGACTTCAACAACAAACATTTATTTTTCACAGCTCTGAAGTCCAAGATCAAGGCGCCAGTAGATTCAGTGTCTGGTGAGGGCTCTCTTCCTGGTTCATAAAGGGAGACTTCTCACTATGTCCTCACATGGAGGAAGGGGCAAGGCAGCTCTCTGGGACCTCAACATATGAATTTTGGATGGATACATTCAGCCTAAGCAAGCTAGCTAAGAAATCTGACCATCAGCAGAATCAAGCGCTAGAAGGAGGTCAGTGAAAATGAAGACAGGAGAGACCATCAAATTCGAAAGTGAGGAAGTCCGTTGTGAGCTTTCAGAGCAATTTCAAATTGGAGAGACAGAAGTGTGTTGGGGTACAGCGAGATCAGGAAGGCACTGGAAGAAACCAGCAGACACAGTGATGGGTCAGATCACCAGCGTTTAACAGTTAAAACAAAGGTATAATACATTTAAGTATCTGAACTCATTTCGAGAAAATCAGCTGGTTGGTTGGATCCAACTCAGCTGCAACAGCCGACTAGCAGGAGCATCGAGCAGCACTTTTCCACTGGCCTTTGTCTGTGAGTGTGGCTGGTGAGCTCAGCTGGTGCTCGTATGCAATTCCAGGCACACAGCACGGGCAGCAGGGAATTCACATCACCTGCGCAGGCCCTTCCAGGAGCCACAGGAAGAGCAGCTGCCTGAGTTTCCCCGTTACTATCCTGACCTACTAATTTTAATTGAGTATACTCATGTGATTAATGTCTATAGTGAGGACCAAGAGCCAAGAACCCAGCCTCTTGGAGAAAGAGGTTGTGAATGTTCATCCTAGTCCCAGAGACGGAAGGCAATTGTGTTTTATTAACTAACCCACTAGCAACCTCCACAATAGAATCAGGGAGAAAAAAAAATATTTTTTAAGTTCCCCCAGCAAAGAGATCTTGTGCGTTTATTTCCCTCAAGTTCATGACTTCCTTAATAGGCAGAGAAGCCAAAAAATGCCTAATTTCAGTTTAATAGAGGATGTATTGATTGAACTTTCCGCCATGGACCAGTTCTCCACAATGCATGCAGGGTCCCCTGCAGGGTCGCAGGGCCTTGCTGCTTGGAGACTCCTGCCATGCTGGAAACAGGCTTCCACAGCAGAACCTGGCAGACCTGCTTGGCTGGCGCATCTGTACCCACCGCACCTGGTGGAGTGATGAGCCGCAGGCAGCTCTAGCCCAGGGTGACACTGACCACCTTTAGGGAGTTGTACCTTCCATTTCTCAGCAGTCCACGTTTATCTCCCTTACTACAAACGTGGCTTTTCCACATTTTTGCCATTTTGGTGGTTGAGTAAACTTCAACTTCTTCTGGCTTTGAGTTCGCAAAACCAGACTGCAAACCTGACATCTGACTAACCTGACATCCTGGGGCTAAGGACTGTGACAGTGGAACTAAGCCTCCATGCTGGTCACTTAAATTCGCTAAGGTAGACACTCCCTCATTGGGGAAATTATGAGGAGTACTGTGTGCTCTTAGTTGGGCTAGTTTTAGTGGTAGGAAAGAAAGTTATTTACTCTGAAATGACTCTTAAACTTTCTGTTACATACTTAAAGTTCAATGTTAGAAGATCTCGCATCTGGCTTTGAATGCATAGCCTTTACTCAGGAAAGTAATAAATAAATAAATAAACTCTAAAACTCTGTAGACCGCTCCAGCTCACTTCTGATGAAAGCACAGCAGCAGTGGAGGGAAGGAAAGTGTTATGAATTCTGGGGGGAAAGGGATAGGTCCCAGGGGAGGGGGAGCAAATTACCCAAATAAATACTGAGTGAGCAGCTCATTACTGTTGTTTGCTTTTTCCAGGAGGCATTGTTAAGAGAATTTTAAAGTTAATGTTTATAATCAGTTCCCAGTGTTTAATTTGAACATCAGCAACATTCTATAACACTTTAACCATTTATTGAACACCTACTATGTGCCACGTTGTGACAGATAACAGTCTGCATCTTTATGGGGCAGATTATCAATAGAGTAGATACTATATGTCAGGCAATGGAACCTTCAGTCTAATGCAGGAGGCTGACAACAAACTTATAATTATGTAAATAATAATTGCATTTGTGTTTAACGTTATGAAGGGAAACTACAGGGGACAACAGAAGTGCAACACGGGGGGACTCTACCTTTCCTGCAGGTGTGATAAGGCTGATGAAGGATCACGGACGCTGAGCCACTTCTCAGCAAGTAAACAAGGAGGACATTGGTTCAAGGTGATATAGGCAGGTCACATGTGGTCTTCTGGGCCATAAAAAATTGCTTTAGACATTGGAGGGAAGGGAAGATGAAGCAACAGAGTATTTAACCTTTGTTTCTACAAGAACATTCTGGTTACCAAGCAGAGTGGAGGGTGGGGTACACACAATTCATGGAGACACATTAGAGTTTCTCAGTAGTCAGTCCACGTGGGATATGGTGGTGGCCATGGAGATTGACAGAAGTGGACAGGTTTGAAAAATATTTTGGCGTTTCCATGACAAAATGTGGTGATGGACAGGCAAAGGGAGATAAAGAAGAGTGTAGAGAATGACACCCTGAGTTCTGGAATGAGCAGCTGAGGGGATGGTGGTGTCATTCACAGAAAGAGAACAGGCTTAGGGGAGAGGTCTTGAGCTCTGTTCTGGACACGGTGAATTTTCAGAGTCTGTGAGTGAGGACGCTGATCAGATGGTTGGATATGCAAGTCTGGAGATCATCAGAGGAGTCTGGGCTGAAGACACACCGGAGTCGTTAGCGTGTAGGTGGCGACTGAACTCAGTGTGATCGCAGAGGAAGAGAGGGTGGAGAGAGAGGAATGTGGGGCGAGGAAGGCAGCCGCAGAACTCCACACAAGGAGGGCAGGTAGGGTGCTGACGACAGAACTAAGAAGGATGGGCGGTGGAGAAACACAGAGAGAGCCAGGCTCAGCCAAACAAGGGGAAATGATTCAGGAAAGCGGACGTGCTCAAACCCGTCACAGGCTGCTGGAAAGTCAAGTAAGATGAAGACAAGAGTTTTTGTCTGGATTTTGTGACTGGGGAACATTGAGAACATTAAGGAGGACAATTTCTGTGGAGTAGAAACAAAAATCGTAAAAAATTCTTTACAAGTTTATTATGAAATTTTCAAACCTACAAAAGTTGAAAAACATAGTATAATGAGCCCTAATCTACCCAGAACCCAATCATTATTGTCATTTTGCTGTCCTTGCTTTATCTCTCCTTTTGTTGCTGTTGGTTCCTCTCGTTGCTGACTCTTTTAAAGTAAACCCCAGACCTATCTTCTCACCTCTGTTATATGCCTCCGGGGGCCATCTATAGCCACAGTGCCACAGTCACACCAACAAAAGGAATAGCAAGCTCTTGGTACCCTCGAATACTAAGGTCATTTGCAAATTCCCCGGATTATATAGACTCTTTCTACTCAGGTGTGGTCCAGAGATTAGCCAGTAGGGCTGGGAACTTGTCACAAATGCAAACTCTCAGGCCCTACTCCAGACCTGCCAGATCAGAATCTGCCTTGTCACCAAGCACCCTGGTAATTCATATGCCGTTGAATTATTATGTACATGTACAGTGAAGGTTATTATGTATGTGTAGCCCCACTCTTGTTGTATTTGCAAATTCCCACCCCTACACACACACACACACACACATGCTACTGTTACTAATTTTGTGTTTTTCTTTCCAAAGTTTCTTTTTGTGTATTTATAAGCAAATAAAAAGATATGCATATTTTCCATATTTATTCACAAAGGTGGCTTATTTATACACACTGTTACGAAACTTGCATTTTAATTGACTAAAATTCTTTTTAAAAAATTAAAAGCTTGGCTTTTCTTGCTTAAAGATGGTTTACTATGAACATAGTGCATTTTCACTATTCCACAGCTCACTCATTCTTTTCCTCACTCTACACGTTTGCCAGCATTGCTGACTAGTTGCTGTGAGGCATTTGCACTTCTTTCACCTTAATTATCCACGTCAGACAATTTGCAAGGTGGCATCGTCCATGACTTTCTTTCAATATGAAATCAGAAAAGTCAAACCGGAACTGAGCCTATATACCCATTGGAAATTTGCTAGAGCTCAAAAAGACTTTTAAAGAGTAATTGCAATCAAAAGAATATGCTCTGTATTTCAGGTCTACACAGAAGGAAAGTTGGAGATCACTTTATTTTACTCCATGTATATGATTATCATACTACATGGATTTTCCAACCTCTGCACATTTCCCCATACCATTTCCACTGCTATCATTATCTATTTTTGAAGGCCTGCATCTATTAAAATTCTCTCCAGATGTAAAACTCAATTTTGCTTTTTCCAGGAAGCCTTTCCTCACCACCTCAACCCAAAGAACTTCCTCTATCTACCGAAACCCTGTTGCTTCCTTTGAGTGCCACCTCTCTGACATTTCACACTTTCTGCCTGACACTTGTCAATAGAAAGGGAAAATAAATTCCCTTTACTTCACTGTGAGCTTCTTGAGGTCAGATCCTGTGGCTTACAAATCTTTGCATCCACATCAGCACGTTATATACTACCGAGTACCGCATAGTTTAGGTTCTTGATAAATATTCGCTAAGTGGATGAATGAAAATGTATAAGGCACCTATGTGTATAGTTCTGTGCTAAGATCCATATTGTCTACTTCTCTTTTTCTCTATCCCATGCTCCAAATTTGTTGTAGCCCTCTGCAATCAGAATATATCACTCCACCACGGGAGCGGAGCGGCCCTTTTACATAAATTTCTGCATTGTTAGATTGCTAACTAAATTACATAGAAAAATTTTTCCTGTGTGTTAACATATTCTAAAGATTATTATTTTATTTTACCCCTAATATCTTGAGAGATAGAGACTTTTAAAATTACACATTACCTCCACGTAAATGAGATTTGAAATGGCCACGATGACCATTTCATACAGAACCCAGAAATGTTACAGAAATATGGGTAGTGCAAATAGCTAACCCCTAAAGTTCTTCCAATCTAAGGTTCAATCATTCCCTTTAATATGACTGAACCAGACTTGGCATAATCTGACAAATTTAAAAGTCAGATATTACCCACAGTTAAGAAAATTGATAAAAATACATACAACATTAGATTCAACACCGTTATATGGTTACATGGATGAATAAATGTGTATAAATATAAACATAAAATAAAGGCAAACAGAAAGTACTTCAACAACAACTTTATTTAGGCATTGTCTATATAGCATAGGTAATTTACGTTACATATTCCTAGATATACCTTCAAAATGAGGACTGAAGATGATAAGACACTGTACAATTAAAATAGGTGGACAATTTATCTCAGGGCTGTGCTAGACAGATTTTTTCACAATAAAATCTTATGATTTCAATTTTCTGTCTACGGAGGGAAAACAAACAAACATGCATGGACGCCATCACACCTCAGCAGGAACAATGAACTTCTCAGTTATCTTGCCCCTCCCCGTAAAAAGCAATTTAATGCACCACTGGAGGTTGCCTATTAATTGAACTAGAAATAAAGTAGCCTGTGAGGATAGGCCAGGGAAAATACAGCTCCTGTGAGTGTGTATAGATATACACACACACACAGAAATATATATAAATATATATGTGTACACATCTGTGTATATAATATTTCACCCACAAAGTAAACAAGCAACACTAGTACATCTAATTACAGGGCTGTTTCATAAACTGTAAATGCTAACATGGGAGAGGTAAATCATAGCAATTTAATTAATAAAACAGTTTAGACACTTAAACTCATATGTGCACCCCTAGGGGCACCACATCAATAATAGAAGCTTGCAGGCATATTTTAGAAATTTTATGCAATCATTTGCAGTTCTTGTAGTCAATAATTATTACACACCACATTAACTCTCCTCTTGCCATACCTGAGGAGTGAATTTTTATATGTTAAATGTTCTTTTCACTTTAGATGGGTTGTTAGGATTGGAGGAACACAGAGTTTCTTTCCCTGAATTGGCAGGACTGAAGCGGGTGAGAGAGCCCCCATCCAACCAAACAGCAAAATGTAGGAAGTGGGTACCTGGGAGGGCAGGAGAACATTCTCCTCATTCTTCCATTAAGTGGGAGCTGGAGAAGATGACTAATGTCAGAGAATGGAAACTCAGCTTTGAATTTGTGTATTTTTAGATCCTCTCCTCCTTTGATTTTTTAAAATTACATTGGCAGAACCTTCATACATTGCTGGCAGAAATGTGAAATGGTATAATCATGATTTGGAAAACAGTTCACCAGTTTCTTTAAAAGGTTAAATATAAATTTACTATATGACCAACACTTCTAGTCCCATACATCTACTCAAGAGAAATGAAAACAGAAGTCCACACAAAAACTTATACATGAATGTTCATAGTGACATTATTCATAACAGCAAAAAGTGGATCCAACCAAATGTCCATCAATTGTTGAATGGATAAATAAACTGTGGTTTATCCATAGAACAGAATACAGGTCATCAGTGCAAAGCAACAACTACTGACTCATGCTATGATGTGGAAGAATCTTAAAAATATGCTAACTGAGGGTGGGAGGGGAGTGAGGGGTAAAATCTACCCATCGGATACATTGTACACTATTCTGGTAATGAGTACACTGAAAACCCTGACTTCAGCATGATATAATTCATCCATGTAACAAAACACACTTGTACACTCTAAATTTTTTGAAATTAAAAAATATATATGTTAACTGAATGAAGCCAGGCACAATAGACCATATGTTGTATGACCCATTTATATAAAATGTCCAGAAAAAAACAAAAGTTGTAGAGACAGAAAGTAGATTAACAATGCCTGGAGCTGGGAAAAGGAACTAGGATTCACTGTCCACAGGAACAAGGGTTCTTATTAGGATGAAAGAAATGTTCTGAAACTGGACTGTGGTAATTAATGGTAGCACAACACAGCAAATTTACTAAAAGTCATTTACTTGTATGCTTAAAATGGGTGAATTTTATTTTATGTAATTTTTCTTTGATAAGTTGTTTAAAAATTATAGCCATAATTTGATTGATGTTTCTTATCATTTTTGAAAAATAAAAGAGAATTCATGTTGAATTATATCTGTATAAAAGAATCAGTGGGTGGGGAAGTGTTTTGTCACTGTGTAACACTAAGCTTACCCAGATGTAGTTTTTTGTAATTGTGATCATCACTGGTACAGTTGTGCTTCATGCTGCTGGGGTGTGCTATATTCTGGATGTTTGTCCCTTTCAAACCTCATGTTGTAATTTGATCCCCAATGTTGGAAGCGAGGCCCAGTGGAAAGTGCTTGGGTCGTGGGGGTGGATCCTGCATGAATAGATTAATGCCCTTTCTTGGAAGTGAGTGAGCTCTCACTCTACGAGTTTCCAAGAGAGCTGGTTAGAAAGAGCCTAGCAGCCCCCACCTCTCTCTCTTGCTTCCTCTCTGGCCATGTGATCTCTGCACGTGCCATTCCCCCTTCACCTTCCGCCACAAGTGGCAGTAGCCTGAGGCCCTCACCAGAAGCAGATGCTGGTGCCTTGCTTCCTGTACAGTCTGCAGAATCATGAGCCAAATAAATCTCTCTTCTTTACAAATTGCCCACCTGAGGTATTCCTTTATAACAAAACAAAACAGACGAATATAGGAAATTAGGAGATTTCTTTAAATATTTGGGAGGGTCTTCAGGAAATACTTGCAAATATATATATTCTGCATATATAAGACTCAGTTTAAAAATGTATTACAAATGTATTACAAATATTTATTTATCGCTTAAATGGAGCATATTTTAATATAGAACAATAAACATAAAATGGTAGTTTGGTTGTCCATGAAGGCTATATAGACTGAAATAGAGAAGAAATACATTGACCATAAAAAGTGGTGCAGAAAATACTATTTCAATGTCAGTAATAAAAGAAAAACAGAAAAAAGTTTAAATCAATAAGTATTCTTTAAATTAGAATAAAGACTTAGAGTTAAGGAATTTGTCATGACCTGAACCTGCTCTAAAGTGAGGACACTGGAATGTCCTCTTTGTTATCACACATCCTTACATTCTCTTATTTGCTCACATGTACTGAATCTTCTCTTCCCCTCTCAGTAACCTCTGGTCCCTTAACCCTTCTAAAGTCCACATTCATCCATCCATCTATCCATCCTCAATCCATCCATCTATACACATCATCATTGGTCCTTTCACCCATCCATCCTCCATCTACCCTTCTATGCTTTCCTAATTTCAGTTGGCTCCTGTTCCAGTATGGATCACGTAATTAGACTTTTTAAGGTGTCTTCACCAGCTCTCCACGATTTCTCACCCTACTGTCCTTCTGCTTTGCCCTACACAATATAGGTACAACACAGGCACTCAATAAATACTTGTTGACTGACTGGCTGACCTCCCACCTTGCCACATCCTGTTGGAGACAGTAATAAAACTGTCTTGACTGGATCCAGTAAAACCTCCTGAATCCTTTGGAACAAGGACACTTGTTCCAGATGACTGGACACTGATTTTCCATTAGGTGTATAACACATTTATACTCAACCTGTCTGCTTTTAAAAAATACCACTCCCAAGTCCCATCCCAGACCAAGCAATTATTAAACAAGAAATATCTTGAGGTTGGGATCAAGATACCAGTATATGTAAAAACTCCCCAGGGGATCCTCCTCTGTAGTCTGAATCCCATTTCCATATCCCTCACCCTGGGTAGTGGGAAGAGAAGATATTTTCCTCCTATGTTACTGAGATGATGAAAGATATCTGGATTCTTCAAATTCCTGCTTCACTCTACTAAAATGTCTTCTTAGAACAAGGGTAAATGAGGTTTGTTTGTTTTTTTTTTTTTCTGTAAAGGGCCAGATAGTAAATACTTTAGGATTTTGGGTCAAGAGGCAATGTGACCAACTATGCCAGTAGCTGTTCTCACAGCTAAATATCGTGTAGTTGAAAATGTGAAAAACATTCAGAGCTCATGGGCCATGCAAAAGCAGACAGAGCCATGGTTTGCCAATCCCTACTTTAGAGTCACCGATACTTTCCTAATCAACAAATCCAAGGGTCTTTTTGAGTGTTTTATACACCTTGATCTTTTTGCAACCCTTGATACCATTAATCATTCTTTCCTTCTTAAGGTTTGACTTTCATGGCATTAAACCATCTTGCTTATCCCACCTGTATCCTATTACTTCTGTGTCTCATTCACCAGTTCCTGTGTTGTGCATGCGTGTGTGTGTGTGTGTGTGTGTGTGTATGTGGTGTTTGTCCTAAGCTACCAGCCAAGTTGCTTCTATGGCCCTGTTGTCAATCAAGCTAGAAATATGTTTTTTTAACCAAGTCACAGCTCACCACTGGAGCCTGACAATGCTGGCCTTAACTGCTCCCCAGATAAACTGCTCTCGTCAAGCTGTGCAGCTCCTGCCAAGTAGGAAGAACAGCACTGTCTCCCTCCATAGTATGCACTGCAACCTAAGGCTGCCTGGCTGGGTGGTTACTGCTCTGCCTAGTTGAAACCCAAGGCCATGCTGTACAACCATGATTGCTGAGAACAGCAGTGGCATCTCATGTCACCACACTATTCCATGCCGCAAAAGTTGATGTTCTTATCAAGGTCAGTTGAATGAACAACACTTGTTTTCCTAATATGGAAAAACTGACATAAAACGTGTACCCAGAATAGTTGTCAGTTGCTCAATATATTCAAATCCATATTCAAATGCCATCTCTGCCTCAGTTAGTAACAGGGACAGCTGTGCAGGAGAAACTACTCTTCCAGCTGGGAACTGAGCCTCGGAAAGGACTCTAGCCTGATTTTGAAAATACTAAACATTCTAATGAAGTTGACTTGATTTACATTTTAACAATGCCACACAAATGTACTACATGGCACTTTTCCAATAACCACTTCAACATCATTCATTTTGACACCTCCCATTGTACGAAAAGCAGAAGGAATAAAGCAGCCTTCTGTGATGGGGCAGGGAGCTGGATTTCATTTTATTTTCAAATCAGGTAACCTATGCACACCGTTTTGTGATATGCATGATTCTCCTGACTGAAATTCCATGATGTTCCTTCTCATCTGCAGGAACCGTGGTCCTGAGCTGCATCTGCCCACCTGCCCTCCAGGCCAGCTGTGCAATAATCAACACTTGACGTCTGACTCTCTGACACCAAGTATGTCCTACTTCCCCTGTGACCTCAGTAACAGTCAGTCTTGGTTAACGGTAAGGCACTTCCTATAAGGGAATGATCCAGGCAAGGCTTCTTGCTTCTTACACCTGTGTCCTAGTCAGAAAATGAAGGACCAATTCCACTTCCCTACTGACAACACCCAGATAGGTTTAAATGTATCTATTTGGATGTTCCTAAGGTTTAAAATGCTGAAAGCCAAGTTCAACATCCCCGTGCACATCACAGTCAAGAGTCCACCTTTTAGAACTGCGAATAGCCCCATTGATAACTGAAGATTGATGTTCAACTCTTCCTTGACTCATCCCTTTCCCTCAGAGAGCTGGAAATGCCATGTTTGTGTGCTGACTCTGCTGATTGGCTGGAATCTTATGTCAGCATTAGAAGGGACCACGGCTGGGTCACCTGGTTAATCCTCATGCAGTCCATCAATCCCCCCTGTTTTTTCAGAGATAAATGTCTGTTCAGTTGTGCTTTGGTAAAGTCAAGCAATGGAAAAGTCACTGCCATGTGAGGTATCATTCAGATTTTTGATAGCACTATCTTTCTTCCAGTCTATATGGGAAAAAAAAAAGCCAAAGAAGGAGATTTTTCTTTCAACTATTATTTCTTATTTAAAAAACAACAACAACAACAACATAAAATGAGCCCAGCAGTGTGTTGTCATTAACTGAACACTGGAGTCAAGGCAAACTTAGATTCATATTTTGCAGTCCCACAACATAGATTTAGCAAAGTTGTATCTTTTTGTCTTTAAAAAAAATTAAAATGTTGCTTACGTATCTCATTTATTCATTCAAAAAATTTTTAATGAATATATAATATGTACTAGGCACACTCCTTGTTACTGAGCCTACAGCAGTAATCAACACAGACAAAACCCCAGCCCTCATGGAGCTGGCACTCTACTGGAAAGACTGGGAAACAAACAAACAAAGAGTAATTATATAGTATTTCTATTACTAGGTGATAGGAGCTATACAAGAGAAAATAGAGCAGGGAAGGGGAATAAAGACTAGGAAATCAATATTTGAGCAAATATTTGAAGAAGAAGGGTTAAGCCATCAGGATATCTGGAGGAAGAGTGCATCAGGCCAGGGAAATAGCAAGTGCAAAGACCCTAAGGTTGGAGGGTGCCTGGTATGATTCAGGAATGGTAAGGAGGAGACCGAATGAGAGTGAAAGCAGGAGATGAAGTCAGGGAGATAAAGGAGATTTTGGCTTTAAATTTGAGAGTTTTGAGCAGAGAAGAGACATGCTCTGACTTGCCTTTTAACACGCTCGCTCTGATTGCTATCCTGAGAAATGAAACAAGGGTGCTCACTATTAGGGAAAACAGTTAAGAGAATATTGCAAAAACCCAGGTAAGATATAATGGCAGCTAACATTTGGGTAGCAACAGTGAAGATAGTTCTGGATTCTAGATATATTTTGAAGGTAGAGACAAATGGCTTTGCTGACAGACTGATGTGGGGTATATTAGTTATTGCTTCCTGACAACTTAGCCACAAACATAATGGATTAAAATGCACATTTATTATCTCATAATTTTTGTGGGTCAGAAATTGAGAGCAGCTAAGCTGGGTAGTTTTGGCTCAGGGTCTCTCATTAAGTTGAAGTCAGGATGTTGTCAGGGGCTGCTATTATCTGAAAGCTTGACTGGGGCTGGATGATCTGCTTCTAAAATGGCTCACTCACAAGGCTGTTGGCAGGAAGCCTCAGTTCCTGGCCACATGGACCTCTCCATTGGGCGCTTGTGTCTTCATGATACGGCCACTAACTTCCCCCAGTGTTATGGTCTGATATGTATCCCCCACCCAAATTCATATGTTGAAGCCAAAACCCCTCATGTGATTGTATATGGACATATGGCCTTTATGGACATAATTAAGGTTAAATGAGGTCATAAGGATGGGGTCCTGATCCAATGGGATTAGCGTCTTTAAAGAATAGACACCAGAGAGTCCACTCTCTTTCTCTACCAGTGAGAAGGCAGCCGTCTGTAAGCCAAGAAGAGAGCCCTCACCAGAACCCAATCCTGCTGGACCTTGGTCTGGGACTTCCAGCTTTCAGAACTGTGAAAAAATAAATTCTTATTGTTTAAACTACCAATGGCTTTTGTTATGGCAGCCAGAGCACACAGTCAGAGTGAGGAAAGGGAGAAACAAAGAGGAAGTCACGGTGCCTTTTATGACCTAATCTTCAATGTTGTAGACCTTCGCTTCCATTTTATTTTATTTATTAGAGGCAAGCCAATAAGACCAACTCTCACTCAAGGGGAGAGAAATCAAGCTCCACCATTTGAAGGGAGGAGTATCGAGGAATTAGTGGTATATTTTAAAACCACCTTATAGGGTGTGAAAAAAATAGAGGCAACAACAAAAAGAATCATGCCAAGATTTCTGGATTCAGTAGCTGGAGGAACAAACAGAACTAGCATTAATAGAAATGTGGGCAACAATACACGAGTAGGAATATCAGCTTAGTTTCGGACATGTTCAGTTGAGTTGCCTAAAAGACATCCAAATGGAGAAGTCAAGTAGGAAGTTGAATATGCAAATCTGGTGTCAGGTCAGTAGTCTGTGTTATAGATACAAATTTTGGAGTTGTCAGCTTCCAGATTACATTTGAAGAGATGAGATTTAGTGTGGAAAGAAGAGCAGGAGAGGAGAGGAGAGGAGAAGAGAGGAGAGGAGAGGAGAGGAGAAGGGGGAAAGGGGAGGGGAGAGGGAAAAGGTCAGGCCTGAGCCCTGGGATATTCTCACACTAAGGGAAAGAGGTATGAGGCGGAACAAGAAACGGAGTTTGTCACAGGGCTAAGAAGAAAACCAGGAGGGCAATATTTTGAAAGCTGATTGTAGAAAGTGTTTCAAGAAATACAAAGTGATCAACTTTATCAAATGTCACTGATGATATAAGATGAAGACTGCAAATTGACCATTGGATTTAGTAATGTGGAGGTCATTGGTGACCTGGATGAGAACAGCTTTAGTAGGGTGTTAAGAGGAAAGCGTAACTGTATGAAATTTAAGAGCGAATGGGAAAAGAGGAATTACTGATATTATTAAGGTCATCTGGTATATGTTTTCTCAAATTCACTCTTGACTGCGATTTCTTTGTAGAGTCACTGATGATCTCCAAATTGATAAACCCAGAGGATTTTTTGAATGTTTTATACACCTTGATCTTTTGGCAGCCCCTGACACCACTGATACTCTTTCTCAAGCCTGTTCAGCAGTTTGTGCATGTGTATAATGCATGTGTTGGGAGGAGTGTATGTGGTGTGTGCGTGTGTGAGCACACATGGGTGTCTAGTCTCTGCTGCTGGCCTGAGCCGCCTCTGTGGCCATACTGTCTGCCAAGCTTGAGAACTACTTATTTTCTTAACCCAATTGCAGCTCAGCGCTGGAGCCTCTTTTGAAGAGTTTTGTTGGAATGGGAAGCAGAGGAAGGGGATAGGAGGTGGAGGGAAAAGTAGAGTCAAGGCAAATTTCCTTTCAGATGGGAGAAGTACTGAATGTTCGAATATCAGTATAGCAAAGATTGATGCAGTAGAGAAAATGATAGTGCAAGGGAGAGAGAAGGAGGCATCGATTGTTGTGAATATACTAAGTGAGATAATATGAGCGTTCATTTGTTAAGTTCCATTTGTTAGATATTATGTGAAATACTTCAAACACATCATCCCATTTTATTCTACCTGTAGTCCTACAAGGTAAAGCATTATACTTATGTTGTGGGTGCTGATTCTGAGGCTGGTCAGGTTAAGTAATGTGCCCAAGGTCACCCAGATAACAAACAGTGGAGCTGACACTCGTGTCTGCCTGACCCCATAGCCTCTTCACAGCCCCTGGCACGTGCTAGAATGCAACGAGCATCTTTTTTTGGTTCTTTCATTTTTCCTTCCAAAGTAGCTATTACAGCATGGTACATAGAGAAAATGCCTAATAAATGCTGGCTAAGTGAGTTTTTTTTAAGTGAAGATTAAAATTTATTTAGAAAATTAGTATAAATATAGAACTGTTTTTGATTCAGTCCTTGAAAGATACCCTGCCATTAAAGAGTTCCCCCTAAATTGTATCTTTCTTTCATAAAATTAAAGTAATTGAGGACATTATCACTTAATTGTGGTCATTTAAAATTAGATTCTTTAATGTACACTTTCATACTCGACAGCTAGGCAATTCAATTTTAGAGTAAAATTTCTAACATTTGTACAGCAAATGATTATTTGTCTAGAATCATTAGGTATCAGAGAATCTGGTTGGTTGAATAATATGAATGAAAATTTTATACCTTCTAAAGATTACCAATTTTCAAAGAAAATACACTCAAAAAACATCCTTAGCGCCAACACGCACCCTAAGATCTTGCTTTGCTGCTTTTCAATGAAGTATTTCATGTTTCCTTCAGTGCCTCAGGGCTGAGGTTATGAAAATGAATTATCATCGTGTGTTTCTATGATCAAGAAGTCTGGCTATTTAATCTTCTTGGTTTTTGGAATTCTGAATCAATGGAATTCCGAGTCAATGTCAGAAGAAAGTTTTATTAATATTAGGAAACAAAGACAGGAAACCAAAGCAGCCTGGAGGTATTCGTACATTTGGAGGACACTGCACATCATTCTGAGCGGACTTCAGTGAACCCAGAAAGTGGGTCCAGAGAGCAGCAGGCTTTTGCAGAAGCATAAGCAGCAGGTTCTTCCCAGACTGGCATTTCTGCCTTGGATGTCTGGAGGGTTGGAAGGTTTTGCATCAAGCCACATTCTCTGTAGTCCCTGTAATCTTACAAAAATAATAACCACTTCTGTGGCAGGTCATTTGAGTCCAGCACAGCAATAAAATTTCTATGTGTGTAGTGGAGCATTTTTACAGCAATGCTGTGGGTAGTTTGCACCATCCACTCTGACAATCCTGATACATTAGGCAATAAGGGCCATTCTGTTGAAACTTTCCCTTCTTTGTCTCAGCCCAAAAGCAGCTATGCTGGGTAAATCTGAGCCAAATGAGTTAAACTACTTTTGAGTTCTTTACGAACATTGGGGAGAAAAAAAAACTACACCTTCTTTTTGTTAAAAAAAAAAAAGTGTCCAGAATTATTCATTTCTTTTTAACTATGGCATTATAAGGTAATAGCACACTTGACTGCATTTAATTTTTTTCTAATTTTTCCTTAGCTTTGTAAGTTCACTTTAAAAAAAAAAATTTGAAATTTATGCTAAGCTGTTCAATAAAGCAAATTTTTAATGATATTCAAGAGATTTTTCTTCAGTTCCCTAGTCGATGTCAGTGCTCCTCAATGAGGAAGGAAAAATCAATTCAATTATCAAAGCACGGTTAATTGCTTTCAAGATTAGGGTGATTTAAAGAGCAGCAAACTATTTTATCTGTACTCAGCAGTTTTGGCTAAGGATATTCTCCTAAGCACACTCAAAAGAGAAGTTTAAGATTCCATCAGTTCACTTATGACATCCTTCCCAGCTCTCCCCTCACTTGTCATTAATAGAGGTAATGGCAGGGGCTCTTGTACCAGACAGCCACAGCACGGGGGGGGGGGGGTTATTTTCAACTGGTATTATCTATCTGTTTCATCTCTCAAAAGACAGATATTTTTAGGTCTTGGGGCTTGGCGTTCCAACTAGTTGAATATTTAGTCAAAGTAGTTTCTTAAACATGCATAGAATAGAGCGAAATCTCATTTATGCTAAGAATTCTCCCACTTCATGTATTCACTGATGACTAGAAGTCTGTTACCAGTGTCACTTGAGTTTAGTTCAATTTTTGCAGCTTGTATCATGTTGGAAGAACATTCTAGCAGCTATTAATATGAAGATGAGTAAAACTAACTCCTGCTCTTGGGGAACGTAGAGTCAAGAAGGAAGGAGAGACAAGCACACAAATCATTTCATTTTCAGGGGTAAAAAGCAGTTAGGCCCCAGGGAGGGCTCCACCAGGAAGGTTCCCCAGGGAGCTGTGCTGCTCTGAGGACTAGAGGGTTGCAAGACAACAGCCGGGGGAAGGGAAACCCTCTCCCAAGTGGAGGTGGCCACGTGAGCAAAGCCAGAGAGACATGAATCAGCTCAGTGTGCACCTGAAACTCTCTGTTGGCTATTACTGGGCCATGAACTACAAGTCAGGAGGGTGGGAAGTGAGGAGAGGAGGCTCTTGTGCTAAACATCAAGCAACATCCTACAGGCCGTGGGGAACCTCAGGGAGGTTTTAAATGGGGATGTGGAATGTATGTAGAACATGTTTTAAATTTTAACATCTTTTGATGATTAGAAACACAATATATGGATCACAGAAAATGTGGAAGTTACAGAAAATTATGGAAAAAAATAATTAGATATAATCTCACCACCCAGAGACAACCAACACTGTGCTGTTTCTCCTAACAATTTTTCATATGCATGTGTATATATATAATGCATATGTACTTATATAATACATACAATGACTGTATGTAAGGTGCTGTTTTTCCTAACAGTCTCTTGTTATATATACATATATATTTGATGCACATGTGTATGCAAATTAATGATATGAAAAATGCATTTTCTTAACAGATGATCCACAGAAGGGAGAGAGTAGCCTAACTGAGAAGATACTTTGTCAAGTCCACTGAAGGGTGGGAGTGAGCCTCTAACACTGCCCGTTGTGGAAGAAAGAAGAGGATAAATTACTACAGAGGAGGGCCAGGAGGGAGCAGCTGAGCTCTAGGTGGGGAAAAGGGTCAGAACAAGGAAAACAACTATTTCAATGCTTGGTGTTTAACTGGGATTTGTCAGGCTGTTTGCTGTGTGGTGTAAATCTACGCCTCTCTCTCCTTGAAATTTCTTAAGTAGATTCTACATTGTTCATTCATGTTTATATGCCAGTAAACTTTAGGGGCAAAGTGAAAAAATAAACAAAAAAGATGAAATAATACTAGACATTTGAATAAAAGAAGAAATAAATATTAATTTATCTTATTTGTGGAAGGAATATACTATAATTAGGGAAGGTATATATCTCTTATATCTCTTGTTTCTGGACATAAATCTTAGTTTTCTAAAATTCATATTTGGACCTATTTATTTCTAATTATCAAAAATCTGAGATGAAAAATTTAAACATCTTTTATTTTCCTTTGTCCCAACACTTCATGTACTTCTAGTTTTTGTTGATATAATCCAGAATTTTAGACCTAGATAATTTTTAAAATTGATCTCACATATATTTTATGTCAATAATTATTTTATATTTGAATCACATTCTATAACTGCATTAAGATATACTTAACTCTGTGTTTTTCTAGTTTCATTATTTAGTTTTCATGTATAAAATAAGAAATATATATTGTATATGCGTGTGTGTGCGTGTGTGATCTCCTGTTCCAGAATTCTTCATTTTGATTGCATCTCTATTGGATAGATGATGGTAAATGTCTTTGAGTTAGCCTTTTTCAAAATGAACCATGATAAATAGTCTTTACTTAGCACTTAACATGTGCTAGTCACTGTTGTTTATCCACATTGCTCATTTAATCTAGACAATAACCCTATGAGTAAGTTACTACCGTCATCTACTTTGTACAGACAAAAAAGCTATGACAAAGAAAAGTAAGTGACTCACCTGAAATCCCACTGCTGTCAAGTGGCAGAGCTGGGATTTGAACCCTGTCATTGCAACACCAAAACCCACATGCTTAACCATTTCATCGTACTGTGTGGTATGACTTAGGAACCCTGGCATACCCAAGAAGACTTTTATTGTCACCACCACTTTTAAACAATAAAAGTAGGTACAATAGATTAAGATGTAGAACTGAAAAGTTTTCACTGAATTTGTCAACTAGGAAGTCATTGGATGCTACAGCTATTTTTGGAGAAGTCACAGAGGCAGAACCAGGTTAGAGTTGGTTGAAGATGAGAGACTAACTAGAGTGTGTTCTAAGTTCAAGGAAGAGAATATGATTAGATATATAAATATCTATGTATCTGCCTATCTGAACACATGGATTACGTATATTAGCATGCAAGCACGTGGCATATAGATAGTACCTTTCCTGTAGACAGATTGAGACAGAAAGTTACAGATGTATGATGGGAGAGAGCCTAGCATGTTTACAAGCAACATAAAAAAGGGAGAGAAAAATGTAAATAACTGGTGATCTAAGCCCCAGGGCAGTTAGAAAGTAGTAGAAACAAGAGCATCAGGAGAGAACTGGCCTTGAATAGAAAGGATCACTTTGCTCCTGAGCTGAGGAAAAAGTGGTTCAGGTGGGCCCAGATGGAGTCCACAGCTGGGGAGGAGCAGAGGCTGAAATGCCACTTCACAGCCCGGTATGCCAAGTTTGTCTGTTGCAAGTAAGAGGCACAGGAATTGGGTGAGGGCTTGGGGGGATGGGGAATGCTTGGAAGACATTTTGAGGAGAATGGGAGGTGCTAGAGCAGAGAGTGAGGAAAGACTGCCAGCAAGTTGTGCGGCAGGCTTAGTGGAGACTGGAGACCAGGTATTTGGAGGGAATGTTTTTCAATGGTTTTCTGCAATTCTGCTACTATCCTAATATTTATTAAACATTATTATGAGTGAGGCTTAGAACTAAGTTCTCTTTAGGCAGTATTACATTTAACAACATCACAAAGCAGAAGTTATTACTTCCATTTTTAAGATTCAGGCATAGGAATTTAAAAACACTCCATATCCACAGCTATTAAGAATAGGAGTAAGAAAGTGAACCATGGAACTTAATATTCCCCCTGCCCAGTACCTGAAGCAGGCTAAAATCAAAACACCTTGAATTCAGAATAAATGATAGTTGACTGGATCTATCAGAAGAAACGGTGTGAGGAAACACCACCTGAAAACAAGGCAACACGGTGTGCTAAACAATCGCGACCACGATGAAACTTTTCTAACAAGAGCTTCAGGCTGAGCTCATAGCTAAACGACTGAGTTGCACGTGAAGACTGGATTTTACAGAATTGTTTACACAAGCACCATGCAGGCAAGTTTTCCAAGACTCTGCCCAACCTGGCCTCAACATACCTTTCCAGCCTCAATTGAACACTCAGGACCATGCTCTAGCCAAAACGCCGGCGAACACCAGCGGCTAAGGGTCCAATCTGAAGGGACAAGTCAAAGTGATATTTAGAACTGATCTGATCTGTGGTTGTCACTTGTCTGGGCCATTTGGCCATCTGGACTAGATAATTGGGAGATTGTTTAAACTTGTTACTTATTACCTTCTCTGTACCCCTGTGGTCTTGCACACCACATTTCTGTTTCAGAACCCACCACATTCTCTTAAAATTGTCGGTTTGCATATAGTTCTCAGCTCATGGAGAATAGATAAAATATGATTATATCCATAGGACCTATTAGAATATCTACTGCATAGTAGGTGATTTACATATGTTTAAAGAATAAATAAATGAAGAAAGGAATGAATGAGCAAGCCAATTGCAGGTTTTATTTGAATGAAATGTGGTTGTTCAGGTGACAGCATCAATTCATGACTGCTCTAAGGTAACAGGATGTTTTAAAATGTAGTATAGTGTATAAAGTTGCTTCAAATTTAATGCTGATGAAGGTTACCAAGCAAAGAAGGTGCTGGTCGGCTTGCAATAAAGAAAAGTTAGTTATTTATTCCAATGCTTGAGGTCCTCAAAGATTTGACCCCAAACTACTTGTATTATATTTCTCTATAATTTCCTTAAAATATCCATCATTTCAAACAACAACTAGTCACTAGTCCTGTTTAAACCCCTGCTTGTCTATGTTTTTCCCATCACCTGGATTGAACTTTCTGTCGGTATTTGCAATGTAAAATCTTCCCAAGCTCCAAGCTTGGCTCCCACCTCCTTCTTGAAGCCTTCCAACATTGTTGTGGCTGGAAGAAATCTCTCCTTTTTCTGTGCTCTCCAAATCCTTAACTTGTTCCATTCATTGCACTTAGAAATCTCATTGTGATGTGCCCGAAGCATGAGTTAATATTTTAATATTGGCTCGGTCATTGACTAATTTTGTGACCTTAGAAAAGTTACTTAGCCTCTCTGAACCTCATGATCTTCACCTGTGAAATGGAAAATAATACCTGCCTCAATTGTTGCTGTGAACATTACAATACTGACTATAAGTAAAATGCTCTTCCTCATGCTTCTTATAATTGCTTGTGTTTGGGTAAGCTAGTCTACTAGATGCAAGTTTCATGAAGTCAGACATCACTCTTTGATGAATCTTTACAAGACTCCAAACACATAATACTCAACAAAAATTAAAATGAATATGTAATCTGTCTGTGTCCTTTTTATGCAAATAGAGACTATGGAAATAATTAGAAACTAAGGGTTATTTCCTTAATTATGTTAGCTGTTTTCTCTTATAATCTTGTTCTTAGTTCATTTTTTATTAAAGCCTCTCTAAATAAAATAAAGCTAGACTGTGTTTAGTCAATCACCAACACTGGATTAGTAGTGATTTTAGTTATGAGATTTTTATTGTGTATGTCCTACAATGCCAATACAGATATAAAATATCTGCACATTCATGCTGGTATATATTTTACATTATACGTGTAAAGTACTTAGAACAGTGCCTGGTACACAATAACTGCTTAATCGATGTCAGCTATTATTATAATTATTAGTGCAGAAAACAATGATTAGGAATATTTTGTTGTTGCTTCAACTAGATTCTTTTGTTGTAAGCAAGAAAAAGGAACTCTGTTTAGTTTAAGCAAGAAAAAAAGATATGTTGAAATGGTTCCTTATGTAACAGTTTACAGAATTAGAGGAAGAACTGAAAACTCAGGCAGGCATCTCAGTGGCAGATAGTACAGAACATCTCTGGAGGGCATTGCCATTGGATGTCTACCTCCAACCACTATTCAGGAAAAATCTTTGGTCAAGATTTTTTTTTTCCGGTAAAGAGAATGTTTGGCTTGGAATGGGTTTTGTGCCCACCCAGGGAAGCAGGGTCTCATGATTGGCAGCCCCTCTGACTCAAATACTGGGAAAGGCGATGGGTAGTTGAAAGGAACATATGTCTCCTACACAATTTAGACAGCAAACAACTCACCATTATATGATGCTCTGCCTTGTGAACTTTTCTAGATCCCCGCTGTGTTTTTTAATTACCACTTCCTGGTTTACGAGACTAAAAATGTGGGAAATCATAGACCACATATATGGACTTTGTTCTGACTAATAGTTTTGTTAAATGTTATTTAACTAAGGGAATAGATATCCTACAGTTCAAAGTCATAGATTATTAAGCAGAGATGGTCATGTGCAATTAGCCTCATAAATATATTACTGTTTTTCTCTGTATTTGACAATTAGATTTTTATTGATCACTACCTGTGGCACAAAGGTTTTAGGCAAAGTCTGTTCAGCAATAGGCAAATATATGGAATACATCCTGGTGGCCTCTTTCATTCATTCATTCATTCATTCAACAAATGCTTATTACAAGCCATGGGCTGGCAATGGGGAGACAAACGTGAAAAAGCTTACAGATCAACGATGAAGAGAAAACACACTCATCATCACACTGGTAAGTATATGGCTACAGATGAGGATAAAGTCTATGAAAGAAAAGTAAAGTTCCTACACAAAATATATGTGGAAATTCTACCTAATATTGAGTAATCAAAAGAAGGCTTTTTTGAATAAGTGAGGGGTGATAGTAGTGATGGTAAACATGAAGACACAGATTCAAGATACATTTTAGGAGATAGACTCTATAGGACTTCATCCAACTTGATTGAAAAAAAAGGTGACTCCCAGGTTCCTGCCATGAGAAACCAGGTCAGTGCCGCCATTAACTGAGACACAGTCACTGGAGCAGCTGTCAATCCAGAAGGAATGGGGAAGTGGTAAAGTTGTTAAACTTGAGATGCTATATGATATTCAAGTGGCGATGTCATACAAGAAGTAAGATACATAGGTCTGAGCATAGGAGACTGGGACAAAGACATACACTTGGATGTTGTCACATACAGACATTAATTGAAGTTATGAACAAGGGTGAGATTGCTAAAAGAGGCAGTGTGGGATGAGACGAAGTAGGAACTTGGGCTGAGCACTGGAAATTCCAACTTCAGGTATTAAGTGGAGGCGGAGAAACCCAAAGAAAGAGTGTCCAAAGACATATGTGGACAGAAGAATATGCCATACACAAGATAAGAAAATGAGGAACACCATAAAAGATGCATATAAAGTAGTCTGGAAATTTAGAAGAGAGAAATGATGTCCACTGTGAAAATAGTTTTAGACAAATGACTGTTTCAGAATGCAGCTGCACTCTTTCCAGCCTGTCCTGAATAGCAATCAGCTCCACTGAAATATACACATGTAATAACTTGCTTTTTCAGAACATGTTGGTGGCATTGTAAATCTTGGAAAACCAGAGGATAAGACAACACCGCTGGATAACAAAGGATCAGGAATCTCTCCTAACTCATTTAATGACATGATTGCGGGAACCAATTTGTGTTAAGAGGCAGCTAGGAAATTTACACTATGTTTGTAAAAAGGTGTCTCTCTCTGCACTGGGCTTGGGCCAGGCCTTTTCTCACCTCTCTTGGGTGAAAAATACAATGTGCCATTGTGTTGTCTTAAAATCCAGACTCTCAAAGGCCAGGGCCTCTAGGAAAAGGAAAGACTTTTCCTTTTCCTGCTAGGTAGCTAGGTTTTTGAGCTTGGCACTTTCCCATGGGCAAGATGGACTGTAGCCTATACCCAATTCCAAGCTCCTAGGTGTATTAACATTTCTTCCCTTTTCATACAACTGATTGAAAGGAAGATGGTCCACCATCTGTGGCTTAGACATCATAGAGGAGACAGCATATGAGCTGCAATTTGAACCATGGGTAGGCTGGGACCTGCGCAGACAGGAGTGAGAGAAAAACAAAGATGCCTGCAAAGATGTCTGCAGGTGCAAACACACACATGTGGAACGGTGGAGGATGATCAGAGAGGAGAGAGAGGTGCGTATAGTGGCTGGAACATCAGGAGCCTGAACGTGAGCGGAATGAGATGAGGAGCAGACGTTGCATAAACCCTAGCCATTAAATCCCAGGCTAAGAACTTTGCCAACTTTGCCACTGGAAGCAGTAGGGGAGACGATACTCTTGGGGGTGTGTCTAGCCATGTTTTTTTTTCTTTAAATTGATCCGTATTTACTTTTCTCTGTTGCTACCTCTTGATATGGGCAGTGAAAAGTCAATCCCCAGGAAAAATAACATCTGGGGATGATGCTGCCTTGTCCAGAAAAGACTAGTGATGAGGAAGAGGGAAGAGGACCAGCAAAGCAGCAGAGAGCTGGTGGCAGAGGGAGGTAGCGTGCAGAAAGGGCTGCGTTGCCATGTGCCCACACCAGGGACTGCAGGCCTGGGTCACCTCCCACATGTGTTTGCTGCCTGTGGCCTCTGACCCAGAAGGGAATGAAACAAACCTCTGTCCCTCCCAGGACGTTTGCTGTGACTTCACTCTTCAGAGCAGTTGTCTGCCTTTTGTTTCTAATCTCCTTCCAGCCCTTCCCCAAGTCCTCAGGGAATATTTTCAAGTAAGGAAATGCCATGATGAAGCTGAGTTATAGGAAGATTACCAAGCAGCGAGTCTTGGGATGGAATGAAGGAAGGATGGCTGGAAGTAGGGACATATTCAGGAGGCTCTTACAAGAGATCTGGTGAGAGAGAATGCCAGCCTCAACCAGGGTGGGCTTAAACAAAGAGACAAATTCGAGAATTATCACAGAACTGGAAATGAAACAAATTGCTGGCTGATTAGATATGGGAGCAAGGAAGAACAGTGAGCAGGGGCCAGCCAACCTGGTTTTAGCACAGACAGGCCTGCTCCTGGGACACCCTTCAATCCCAGACACGCCGGGATAATTGGCCACCCTAGGAGTCAGTGATGAGCATAAGATTTCAATTCTGGACGGTTCAGAGGATTATTGTGTCTTTCACAAAAACAGGATGCACAGGCAGAAAGAGGGCTGCAGGAGAGAGATAACCAGTTAGAGCTTTGTCAGTTAAGTTTGAGGTTCCTGCCATGCAGCTGGCCAGGGGACTCAAGCTTGCAGCAGACTAGGTCAGCATTAGAGTGACAGGTGGGGAGTGGCTCACTTGGAAGGCATATGGCGTTCCGATATTAGGTAAATTAGCCCATAGAGAGAGCTTAGAGAGAACAGTAATAAGGAAAGCAGGGGGTTCCCTCAGTGGCCCCATTTAAGGGACAAGGGAAGGAAGAGGCACCTGAGAGGAAGACCAAGTAGGAGAAGACGGTAGAGTAGAAAAGGCTGAATGGAAGAAAGAATAAAGGAGCATGCAGCCAGCTGTTCTGCAATGTTCCAGGGTTAAGGAGGAAAGATTGAAAAATAGAAGCTTACAAAATAAGAAAAACACTTTGGATTTAGTGACTAGGATGTGGCAGAGAAATTTTAGTGGTAGTAAAGGTTGACGCCCTGTTCTTAAGAGATTGCAGAGTAAATGGGCAGAGATGACGAGGAAGCACAAACGTGGACTCTCGAGGGACTTGGCCATGAAGAACAGGAGGAGGATACGCTGGGAAGTGCTGTCAGCATTGCACTCACTTTTAAAACACCAGTGGACAATCGATAAGCCACCTGTGTAAGGAAAAGCATTATATAAAATTACAAAATGTGTACCAGTTAGTAGTTATAAGGCTTGCTGAGTTACTGGCCCACCTCTAACCACTCTGCCTTAGGTTTGTGAACACATAACTCATCTCAGATATTTCCCAAGGTTCCCTCAACCTCCACCAGACCACCTTCTAGAATTCTAAGCTATGAATCAAACAACCATTCTTCTGTGGTGCAAAATTGTGATTCCCCCCAGTTATCTAAAGCAGCATTGCCCAGTAGAACTCACCACGAGGATGGAATTACCCTATATCGGTGCTGTCAAATGCCTTAGCCACGAGCTATCTGGGGCTATTGAGCACCTGAAATGTGGCTAGCATGACAGAGGGACTGAATTTTTAATTTTAATTAATTTCAGTTTAAATAGCCACATATGGCCTAACATATAGGATAATGAAGTCCTAAAGAATTAGCATGAGATTCTCAGAAAGTTCCAAACCTAAATTAATTTAGAATAATCTCATACCATGTGCTATACTTTGTTGAACCCCGAAACAGATAAGTTCTTGAGTACATTAGCTGCCAAAATGTTTTACCACATAAACATAAATGAAGGAAAACTACATTGGCTGCTACTACAGTAACTGTCTTGGCAGAGAATGAGTTTCACTGCCAAAGAAAAATGTTTTTGAAAAGATTAGTTCCATT
Organism: Lepilemur ruficaudatus; assembly: GCA_963574885.1. Taxonomy (NCBI): domain Eukaryota; kingdom Metazoa; phylum Chordata; class Mammalia; order Primates; family Lepilemuridae; genus Lepilemur; species Lepilemur ruficaudatus. Next base: position 134,129 of record CAUYRT010040144.1, read on the forward strand.
TTCTATTACTACTCAAAGTAGCTCCAAAGTAGTGTCAGGAGAGACTCACTGAGTGGGAGAAGGGTTTAAAAGCATAATGGAAACAGATCACTATATATAGAACTGATGTGTCGGCCGGGCGCGGTGGCTCACGCCTGTAATCCTAGCACTCTGGGAGGCCAAGGCGGGAGGATCGCTCAAGGTCAGGAGTTCGAAACCAGCCTTAGCAAGAGTGAGACCTCATCTCTACTAAAAATAGAAAAAAATTAATTGGCCAACTAAAAACATATAGAAAAAATTAGCCAGGCATGGTGGCACATGCCTGTAGTCCCAGCTACTTGGGAGGCTGAGGCAGAAGGATTGCTTGAGCCCAGGAGTTTGAGGTTGCTGTGAGCTAGGCTGATGCCACGTCACTCTAGCGCGGGCA
>CAUYRT010040146.1:0-23303 GCA_963574885.1 Lepilemur ruficaudatus
TGCTCGGCTGTCCCCCCGCCACAATAGTCCGGGAAAAAAAGTGTGACTTTGTACAAAAAAAAAAAAAAAAAAAAAAAAAAAAATTTAATAAATTGCTAAAGGAAGAGGATGGCCTAATCATTAGATTAGGAAACATGAACAATCTTTTGCACACTTTAATTTCTGATAATTAAATAGAACTGTAATTTCAGTTAGCTCATGAGGTCCTAAAAATTAAGGACATGAAAAAAATAGTAGGTTTAAGGCACTTGCAGGCACCTTTGTATGTGCAGATTCTCACACATCTTGATTTCATCCACAAAGCAAATACCAGAGATAGCGTCTGTGTGGTCCTTCTTACCATCTCTCATTGTGGTTTCCCAGTTTCAAACAAATTTGGAGTTTCTGTGCCAAATAGCATACGAGGGAAAAAAAGAAAAGAAAGGAAAAGGTGTTTTTCTGAGCATACTGGTGGGAGCAAACCTTAAACATTCTGTGGGTAAGTACCAGGTACTTAGAAAAACAATATTGCATAGTAGTTAACTGCATGGAGTTTGTATCCTCAGTTTCTGCCACATGCTAGTTTCATGACTTTGGGCAAGTTTCTTTACCTTTCTGTACCTTATTTTCTTTATCTGTCTAATGCAGTTATAATGGTGCCTTCCTCCAAAGATTTATTAAGTTGTGAGACTTAAATGAGTATATAAGTGATTATAGCAGTGTCTGGTGCAAGGTAAGCTTTGTGTAGGTATTTGCTGTTAATGCAGAGGAGCCTAAGAAAATCTCTAAAAGAAATAAAGACCCAGATACCAGAATATGAAATAAAGGTAGCAACCCTTTTGGACATGCAAAAGAGCATTAGCAGGACCTACAAGGATAAAAATTCAGATTATAACCATTTTTCAAGCTACACTTGGCTAAGAGTTTTCCCCAGTTCCTAAGGAGAAGGAATTCAAAATTACCAACAGCAACTTATTGAGTGCTGCAAGAGTTTTGCTCATTTTAACTGTGTGCAAAACCATATCTATTTCTTCTCTACTATAAGGAATGGTTAGTCATTCTAAAGTACTTTTGTTTAATTCTCATAAAACTCTTTATTAAAGAGCACTCGAATTCCAGTACTGTTATTGACAGGACCTGAACCGGTGGGTATTATTTGAACAGTGGAGTTAGGATATGGATTTTCCAAGGAGGCAAATGAGATAAGCAGCACCTTAATAGATTAGGCTTAACAAGGCTTATTTCTGCCATATGCAATATGACTTGAGCTGGAAGATAGTTCAGTCAGGTCACTTTCATATTCACAAAATAGTCTCTCTTTGGGGAAGAAAAACTCTGAAATTGGAAACTCAAGATATATAAGTTCTATTCCTATCACTGCCATTGCTACTTTCTGAGAACAGACAAAGGGTTCTCTGTGATTCTGTTTATTCTTTTGGTGAATTTCTCATCCCCATTGTCATGGTTTCTAAGTTGTTTGAAAAGTCTGAGTGGAAAGGTAAATGAGTCATTAAGAAAACTATTAACTATATTGTACTTTTGCATTATTCCATGTATATTTTAGCTTCCACTAAAGAGGAGTGGTTAAAATCTTGCAATATCTTACTAGGAAGAAATAATTATAGTAGTTTAAGTGATTGTGCACATTTCTACAGAGATCATTTTAAAATATCAATGAAAATTTCTGTCGTATCTTTGTACCTTCATTTCTTGAGCAATTTTGAGTTTTATTGGGGTTTGAGAGAAACCCAGTGTGCTAGAAGGATTTTGCCAGGGAAGGCTCCCTGATTGACTTTATTATAATGTAATTTTATCTTGGTGAATTACCTAAAGCCTACAGCTTTAACTTTCTACATTCTGTCATTTCTAGGTTGTGATCTGAATGAATCAGACCAACCAAATTTACAAGAGATTCATATATATATACATATATACATATATGTGTGCAGCAGGCACTGTGCGAAAGACGAACACAATCCCTACCCTTACTGAGTTTAGGGGGAGAAACATTAAACAAATAATTGTACAACTAATTATTAAATTAAGCTCTGAGTAAAAAAAGTTCTGGGAGGTATAAGAGCATGTAATGGGCTATGATCATCAAGCAAATTATGAGAAAGACATTTTTTAAAGTTTATAATTTGGCCTTTTTGTTTATTTAGTTAAATACATGTTATCATATAGTAATCATTTGCTGTGTCTGTCTCCAAACTGAATGTGTTTGTTCCACTAACTTGTAATTTATAGTCTGCTTTATCAGGGTTCTCCAACTTTAAACTGCATCTTCAACTTCCAATTTTTCTACACTTTTATACAAGTCACTTCCAATTGTTGACACATTCTTGCTTTAAATATACTCATACCACATATCGAGTTATATATAAGTAAGGAGTTCTTTCAGCAGGGAAGAGTTCTGTCTTTCACTATGTGTTAATGTCATTAGTCAAAGTCTCTGAATTTGTGGGTTCCTTAGTTCCCACCTCACAAATACTCATGGCAAAAACTAAATAAAACATTAGGAGGTTAATGTATGCTCTCAGCAAAGTCCTGTGCCTTTAGGATGAAGTAGCAGGAAACAGCTACCGAGCAGTGTAATAAAAAATTACAGCATCATTATTTACAATAGCCAAAAGGTAGAAACAACCTAAATGTCCATCAACAGATGAACAGATAAACAAAATACAGTATATACATATAATAGAATATTATCAGTCGTGAAAAGGAATGAAGATCTGATACATGTTACAACATGAATGAACCTTAAAGACATTATGGTAAGTGAAATAAGCCAGACACAAAAGGACAAATAGTGTATGATATCGCTTACAAGAATTACCTAGAATAGTCAAATTCATAAATACAAAAAGTAGAATAGTAAGGCTGAGGGGAGAAGGGAATGGGGAGTTGTTCATGGGTACGGTTTCTGTTTGGGATGATGAAAAAGTTATAGAAATGGATGATGATGGTTGCACAACATTGTGAATGTACCTAATGCCGCTGAATCATACATTTAAAAATGGTTAAAATAGTAAATTTTATGTTACATATATCTTACTACAATAAAAAAAATACACACATACACAATGTGAAAAGTTGGGGGCAAATGCTGTCAGCTGTCTAGAGGCTGTCACTGCAAGATGCCCGATACCTTGTAAATTATAAATATATCAGTACGTTTCTGTGTAAAGCTAAAACATTAGAAAAATTCTTTCTAAATTTTCTCTTCCCTACTTAATCTTTTTACCTCTTCCAGCTACCTTATAGTTGTTTTATCCTGTCCTCCACAATCTTTTCCACACGTAAGTAATAGAGTATCATCATTATTGTCATTATCAGTCATTCTTTTTTTTTTTTTACTTGCCAGGGGATACAAAGAGGATATTATTATTAATTCTTGGATTGGTTTTGTTGCTCTGGTGTCCCATTCATATTGAGGGTTTGATGTGCCCACCATCAGCCTATAAAACATGGATTAAAAGGAGAGTATGATAGGATAGTGCTGTTGATAGTATAATAACCTTATGTGAGTCTATTGAACTTTTGTTCTTAGTATGTCAGAACACCATCAGATGTGACTGTAGCTTTTCATCTGGTAATGTGCCCCTTAGAGATGACAGGGGCTCAGGTGGACCTCAAGAAGATTCCTGGAATAGGATGAGCTCCACAAAGAAACTGTTGTATTAAAGATAGTCTGTCCAGCACAAGAAAACACTTTTTACAAAATTATAAGAACTATGTCAAACCTTTTTCTACTTCTAACACCTACTTGGCCTAATAGAAATATTTTATTTTATTTTTATTTTTTATGGTATTTTCAAAATATATATTTTTATTTAATAAATTAAATTTCCTCTTTATCCCCAGGTATAGCCTGATCAGATAAAGAAATATTTTAATCACCACAAAATATGCTTACTGTGCTACTTATTGGGGGTGGGGGAGACTTGTTTTGATTTATAAGAGAAAATCCAATTCATGAGTTTCAGCATTAGCTAAACCTCTTAAAGAGTTTGTTTTATTATTTTAAAAGAGCTTAAGAAAATATACCATTATTCTTGAAATAATAGAAGTTATTTACAGATACTTTTATTATTTAAAATTATCAAATAATATATCTTCATTTAAAAACCAAAAAAGAAAAGCAAATAGAGAAAAATGAAAGTTCCCACTCTGCCCAACTGTAGACAATACCTTTCTTCTGAAATAATCAGTGTTACTAGGTCTATGTTTTGTCTAAGTCACATAAATAAAATAAATAATGAGTAAATTATATAATAATAAATATAATATATGCTATAAATATAATAAGAACAAAAAGACATTGTTTTATAACTTGCTGGTTTGGTCTATTTGTTAGAATATTATGGAAAAACAGATTATTATTTAGGTAATGAGATTTGATTTATCATTATTACCTCTTGTTTCTTTAGCCATGGGATAAGTACAAAATGTAGAAAGTCCAAAGTGAAAAAAAAATCATCTTGTTTATGTCTGTCTCTCCCATTTCACAGCAAGGTCCTTCAGGCTAGGACGTGTGTCTGGCTGGTCTTTGTAGTCTCAGAACTTAAAACAACACATGGCACAAAATAAGTGCTCAGTAAATGCCTGTTACATATTGCGATTCTACTGGGCAATATTTACCTTGAATTGGTAGCAATGGTAGAATTCAATCCCAGGATGTGCATTCCTGGCTATCATTCATTGCTAATACAAGATGTCAGGCTGGTCTGTCTGAAAGACACCACTAGATATCACATGGTGAAGGACACAGGCACCAACCTGCCTTAAGAATCCAGAGAGCCAGAGATTTGAATTGTGCATAGATGGTTTTTCTCTCCTGGAGTCCCCAAACCCAGAGGCAGAGATGGCATTCCTCTATGTCAGATTTCTAAAATACATATAATAACATGGGCTACATGTGATCTCAGAATCCTATATGGTTTTTATGAGCAAGAGTCTTGAAAGGACCATTTAAATTTGGCTATAGCAGTCTTTAAAAATATCAAGTAGAAAAGTACTCGTGTTCCTATGACAACGTGCAACAGCAGAGGCAGGATAGCTGAGTTGTATAAGTGTGAATACAAATGATTAATAGAAATTTAGCTACACTTATTTCATACTTTTGCCTAAAAACTCATTTTCCTTTCAATTTTCATGTTTAAAAATTAATAGTTAGAGGTATATCCCATAAAATAATATTTTAAAACCTACACAAATATAGTATTTTAGCTTTTTAAAAGTTATCTCAAATCAAGGCACACCTGCAGGAGCATGTTTAATATCCTCATTACAGAAGAGACTCTGGAAATTATCACTTGCTCAACTAGCTGTATTGGAGCCGGAGTTCAAAGATCTATCTATGCCAGGTTATTCCTGATGTCTGAGGCGCATTGTAGGCTGAAAGTTTCTACCTTGTCTCTATTACTAATTATATGACTTTGGTCAAGAAATCTTCCACTTCTTATTAGTGGTTTAGGTAAGTCGAAAATAATCAGTTTCAATTTGCATGGCAACATTAATCTCTTGGTTGTGGTTTTCTGTAGCATTGTGTTGGGGAGGATTTTTTTTTTCTTTTTTATGACCATACAAGCTGAGAATTGAGGAGGATTTTTGAGGCTGTGTCTGAGCTCTGCAAGCAGGTGCTATGATGACTCAGCAGTATCTGTCAAGGTCTTTCAAAGGAGGGGTGGTGATAGGTAGGAGCCATTTTTTGGTTATCTTGTTCTAAACTAATTTTAAGGTTTCTTCTAGATCTAAAAGTCTAACTCTGTTTATAAACATGCCAATATATTAATGATATATTATGAATGAAAAATTATAATTGTATTTGTCATTTTTTGTGCACATATTTTAGCACAGAAAATGTTCTGAAAAGATATTTATTGAATTGCTATGTGATAATCTCTGTGTGTTCAAAATAAGGATGTTTATTTATTTTTGTCTTTATTTTCCAATTTTTCTTCCCATGATCCTGTACTGCTTTTGTAATAAAACTGTAAAACTTTTTTAAAATATTGATTATAAAACAAATACTTAAATACATTTGAAAATTATATATCTTAACAGGTATAAAATAAAGTTAATAAAATCATGTTCAATGAATCATTTATTTTAGCTGGCAAAATAAGTCCAATAGATATCACCATGTAGTATTTCTTATACATATTTAATACTAGCTTCACCCCAAGAAAAAATTTTAACTTTTTTTTTATATTTGATTTTAGACAGAGTTTCACTCTGTCATCCAGGCTAGAGTGCCGCGGCATCAGCCTAGCTCACAGTAACTCAAAATCCCAGGCTCAAGCGATCCTCCTGCTTCAGCCATTAACTTTAAAAATTAAAAATAATTATACATTTATCTGGTAAAATTTCCAACAGTACAAAAGATTGTAGAATTAAAAATAATCTTCCTCCTGACTGAAATTGTCAGTCTTCCTCCCAAAAATAACTAACTACATTTATTGGTTTCATTCATATCATTACAAAATCATCGTGATATATAAGCATATGTATATTACATATTATGTTATATATTCTTCATCCCATATAGAAGTATACTGTATATAGCATTATATATTTTTATTTACTTTCACTCAATAATGTACATTGGAGATCTTTTCCTATCAGCCCATGTAGTTTTACTCCATTCTTTCTAGGAACTGCATGATATTCCATTTTATGGATGAACCACAGTTTGTTCAGTTAGTCTCATGTTCATTGACACTTATATTTTCTAAAATTTTTTAGCTATTTTAAACAATGCTGCCTTGAATAGAGTTGTACATATATCTCTGAACACATGTGTAAGTACTCCTAGAGGATAAATTCCTGGAAGCAGAATTGTTAGGTGAAAAGTACGTGCATTCAAAATTTTGGTATATGTTTTTCAAATCACTCCTCCAAAGAACTTGTACCAATTTACATCCTCACTAATCGCGTATGAGAATGCTAGTTTTATTAAATCTATGCCAATATGATATATTGTCAAACTTAGATTTTAATGTATCTATTAGGTGAAAAATGGTAATTTGTTTTAATTGGTATTGTTACTGAAAATTCTGCACTTGTCGTGGAGGCTGCATCAGAAGAACAAGGACAAGTGATTGAGGAGAAGGAAAGGGAAGTTTATTAATTTGCCAGCAAATGGGGAAGATAGGAAGTTCTTGCCTTAAAGTACCATTGTCCTGACTGTAAGCAGAAATACTGAGCTTTTAAAGGGAGGATTTCAGCTTCAGGCTATTGCTGTTTTAACTATAGTTGATGGTTCTGATCGACCCCATCTCATGACCTCTACCAGGACAATTCTGTTGTACAAAGAAATTCTGTGGTACAAAGAAAAAAGAATACTCTACTGACCTTCTTACCACTGGTCTGGGGCAGGGATGCAGGTTTTAATTCCCCAAAAGAATGCAGTGGGTAGTTAAAGAGACAGCTTGTAAAATATTTTACCCTTTTTTGGGCGTTCCCTCTGTTACAGTATTGCATTAATTATGAGTAATGTGATAGCTGTCTAAATTTTTATATATCTTATTCTGGAAACTGCTTGTTACTGTCCATTCCCCATTTTTCCACTGTGTTTTTTCTCCTGTTTACCAGAAATGGCAAATAAGTTAACAGATGATAATAAAATATTATCTAAAATTAGTTTCTTATAAGTTATTTATCATTAATTTCTTTAAAAACATAGATTCTATTCCACTTAATTCAATATGCAGCTATGGGAAGCTTTCTAAATGCAGAGCTTTCTAAATACATTCTTGGGGAGACAAAAAGATTAACTAGATAAAGGGTATATCTCAAAGAGCTCACAATTTAATAGGGAAAATGGAAACAAAAAGACATGCTCTTAAAATACTATTAGGCTATAGGAAAGTATAAGAGGTGCAAGAGACTGCTTTAAACAGATTCAACAGGGAAGGCTTAACAGAGTAGGTGTAGTATGTCCTTGAAGGATGGATATCTTAGTTTTTTAGAGCTACTATAACAAAATATGTGCCACAAACTGGGTGGCTTAAAATAGCAGAAACCTATTGTTTCTCAGTTCTTAAGACCAGAAGTCCAAAATCAAGGTGTTGGCAGGGCCATGCCCTCTCTGAGACTTTGGGGAGAATCCTTCCTTGTCACTTCCTAGTGTCCAGTGGTGGCCATCAGTCCTCACTGTTCCTTCACTTGCTGCTCCATCAGTCCAATCTCTGTCTCCATCATCACATGGCTGTCTTCACATCGTCTTCCCTCTGTGTATGTTGGTGCTTGTGTTCAAATTTACCCCTTCTTATAAGGACACCAGTGATATTGGATTAGAACCCTTTCTGATGGCTTCATCTTAACTATCATCTGCAAAGACCCTATTTCCAAATAAGTACATTCACAGGTACTGGGGCTTAAGACGTCAACGTATCTTTTGGAGGGACATAATTCAACCCGGAACAATGAGTGAGATTTCAATTGAAGAGAATGGGGGGAAGCTGGCAGAAGGTAGGCATCCCAGAAGAGAATAAGATGAATTAAGACTTATCATGAGGAAGTACAGGGCATGTCCAGAAAATATCAAGTGCTTTGTCCAGTTTTTTGTTTTTTTTTTTTTTGAGACATAGTCTCAGTCTGTCACCCTGGCAAAAGTGCAGTGGCTGCAACCTCAAACTCCCAGGATCAAGTGGTCTTCCTGCCTCAGCCTCCCAAATAGCTGGGATGACAGGTGTGCACCATGACACCAGGCTAATTTTTCTTTTTCGTAGAGATGGGAGTCTCACTTTTGCTCAGGCTGGTCTCAAACTCCTGACCTCAAGCAATCCTCTTGCCTTGGCTTCCCAGAGTGCTAGGATTATATGCGTGAGCCACTGCACCAGGCTCTGTCCAGTTCTGAGAAAAGCACATTGTAAGTGAGAGGGCTGCAGGAGAGGGTCTTACGCTAATTTTTTCCTGGGAATGGGCAACCACTAAACCTTTCAATCAGAGAGTACATGGTTCAGTCATTGGTGCCTTGGGGAGATTACTCTCCTAAACTGTGTGGAGGATGGATTGGATGGGGAAATTGGTGAAGGCACGAAGACTAGAGAGAAAATTATTGCAGCTGCCTCAGAGAGGTCAGGCAGCAAACCTGGAACTTCTAAAGATGTCTTTAATCAGCACTCATCCTCATCCTCAGATTCTCTACCACTGGGTATGAAAGGGCTGCTTGCTTGTGATTTGTAAGTTCCCACAATCCAGACGGATCTCTCCTTCCCATAGGAAAAATTGCTTGAAGTAGACTCCTATTTTTCTTCATCCAACTTGGTTGCTTTATGAGTTGCGATGTTGCACACTGCCAAAGGTTATGTGTTGCTTGCTCTAAACGAGGCTCTTTGAAAGGCCTTTCTTTCGGCTTTTTTCCTTAGCATTTTCAGACTGACTCGCCAAAATATCCTGAACCAGAAAATGAAATTTGAAGTGTCTTCTGCTTTAAGTTCTTAAGAGCTGTCCCGCACCTTTTCCTCAAAAGAGCATATAAAAGTGGGTTAATGGCTGAATTAAGCAGTGCCAGCCAGGCAGATATTGTCTGCATCTATGGAGGAAGCGTCCACCCACTGTTTACCATTGTGCTTGCCTGCGATATGCTTACAATTATGTAGGGGATCCAGCAACAAAAGAAAATAAAAGTCACCAGAAATAGATGAAAGGTACCATTGTATTAAGGAGCAGAGGTGGTGCACATTTCAAAATGTTCTGTTTTCTGCTCTAAGGAGAAGAGGGGCTGGATAAGTGTATAGAACCAGATAACTGTAAGACTGAGTAGTATTCCTATCTGGCACTGTTCTCTTGAGATGCTCAAATACATTTACAATCTTCTTGGCTCTTATTTTCATGGCTTTATCTTTCTCAGCAATTGACTTTCAGTACCTATAGCTAATTGGCTCTACCCTAGCTCCTTCTGCTGCATGAACATAACACGATGTACCAACACACAGGTAGGGAACAGGAAGAGTGAAACATTATAAGCCCAACCCGTTAGCCTGAAGGCCCCATGTTGCAGGTGGCTGCCTGATATGCAAAAGGCCACCATCTTACAAGGAGGAAACCTTGACCAGGCAACTTAAATTCAGATCCAAATCTCAGCGCTAATGATTGTTTTAAAGGTACTCCATGTGCTGTGTCAAACACGATACATCTACCTGTGTGATGTAGCTGATGTGTATACTCAAAGTATGCAATAGACCAAAAAGCTACTACTAGATAAGCTGAAGTGAATGCAGCAGGCTAAGTTCTAACTGATAAAACAGTATTTATAATTGCAAGGTCAGTAAAACTCAGTAACGCTGGGTTCAAAACATAAAAACTAAGCTAAAAGTGTTTGTACCAAGTTAGGAACCCCAGAGTATCATACATTTTCTTAATGTGATGCTGTAAATTCTAACTCCACATGTATTCATTGCCTTCTGGAAGTGTTAGATACCAGTTTTGCAGAGAGCAATTTGACTTTAAGATTAAAGGGGCTTTTACAGACACGAATCTACAGTTTATTCATTTATTCACCATTTTTAGCACATTTCATTGGTGGGGGGAGGTAAAGTGTCCCCTAAGCTATTCAATTATCTTTTAGAATAAACAAATATATGAACACCTTAACAGAAAATACCAGGGTAGGGAAACTTACACGAGCAGTGCTTTTTTTAAAACCATAAATAATAGCCATGCTCCATTATCCTTGCATTCAAGAACATTGAGAAACAAAGATCCCTTTTAAAAGCCTCTTTCCTTTAAAATATAACAATAGGGGAAAAAAGCATTTGGGACTACTTTTTCTTAGTATTATGTGTACTCAGGAAATAAAGACATTTATTTACAGAAGTATATATACACACATATATTTTAATAGCAACAACTATATTAAGATTTGTAGAAAATAATTGCTTCATGTTTTAACTCTTTTTCCTTTTTGCTCCCCTCATTTTCTTTGATCTTCTTCTTTCTTTTCCTTTCCTGTTCTAACTTGATTTTGGTTGTTTCCCCTTTTACTTCCATCTTCCCTTGTTAAATTTCCTTCCTTTTCTCCCTTTCTTTTTTCCTCTTGACTTTTCTTTTCCTCTTTTTCTCCATCACATTTTATGAATATAGCTTCATATGCACTATAATTAGTAAATATTTAATTAATATTAAATTTATATTAGTTATTACATTTTTTATACAAAACTTTCTGCAACAATTAAAATAATAAAACTCATTAAGAAATTGAATTTTTTTGCTTCTTTCTCATTTGTATAATGCTTGTAGATAAATGACTCCATCTTTCTTAGTCAAATACCAGAATGTAAACATAAAAGGAAAATATAAAATTACAATAATATTAATCAAAATAAATTATAAAGAGAATTTAAAAGAAACTACATAGCTTCATTGGTATTGTTTCTCTTACCTCTATATTGCCAAAGACAACATACCTGGGAAAATATTTGCTCGTATGTGTCAACCTTGGTTCATAAGAAATACAGACATTATAGAATAAAAATGCTTGGTGGCAGGAAATACAACAATCATGAGAAAGTTTCCCAGGAAAAACGGTACCTGCAGATCAAAGCAAAACATTTGAGATACTAGCAAAGCATGGTAACTTCAAAGGTTGTCTCTGCACAGCTATGAATCTGCTTTAGGTATAAAGCTTGCAAGAACTTGAGCATCCTGAAAACATTCCAGATTAACGTCCCAGTTTGACAGAAAGCAATTAAAGGCCCCGAAAAAGATGATGGTTTGAAACCTAAAGCCCAGAAATCCATTTTTAAAATATTTCTTTCTTGGGAAATTTTTTTTCTCACATAAAAGCATGACTGGACTCTCAATATTTTGTTCAGGAGCTGAGTTTAATAAACTATGAATATTTAAATAAAGGAAGAATGGCAGACATAAATGGGATTCTAATTTGTAAATACATTAAATACAGAAGGTTCCATCAGTAATAGCTGCTGTTCTTTCCTTAAGGCTGGTTTCCTTAAGGCTTTGCTGCACAGAACACTCACCAACTGTCTATCTCTTATTAATTTTGACTAAATTGTATCAAGTCTGATTCATTATCATCTTCCCTCTAATTACCAACTCTCTGGGATTTCTTAATATGCTCCAAGGAGGACATCTTTATTACAAATAGACTCGGGTGCAGATGAAGTGTTGTTCGAAATTGATATTTCAGTACAAGCACAATATACTTCTGTATTGAAGTGGAACGATACAAATCCGCCTTTGTGCATTCACGTCGATTTCTCTCTTCTCTTCCTTTGTCTCAGTGATGCCATTTTTTCTTTTACAAACCTCAGAAGTTATTGCCCATGCTGTGCCCAGCATGTACCTCCTAAGATTTGCAAGCTTCTTTTTCTGCATGGATCCCTTCCCTGCCAAATGTAATTTTGATTTTACTGTATATTGAGGCTTTCTTCTCCCTTGCTTTCACATTATAATGCAACACATACATTGTCTAACAGTAATTCATCAATGAGGTAAATTGTCTTCGTGATGGTTTATCCTTAAGCATAAAATATCTATTCCTGCTGCTTGTTTAAGGTTGTCTTGAGACCTTCTCCTGTGTTGGGAAAACTTTTGAAGAGCCAGGCCATGTTCTGCCCACTTGGGCATTAGCAAGGAAGGAAAGCAGGGCCACCCTATCGGTAGGAGTCCAGGTTCCACAGCTGAGTCAGAGCCCTGCTCAACCCCAGTTGAGAGGATCCCACACCATGTTAAAAATTCTCCCCTTCCTTGTCACGTAAATCCAGAACAAACTGCATGTCCTATTCATGTGCTAATGTTTAATCCTCACAACACCCAAGGTAGGAAAAGGAAAGATGTTGTCAATCAGTATCCCCTTCCAAGGGAGAAATGAGTCATAAGAGGAAAATGAACTTTAAGATGCTTTCCGGCATTATAAGCCACTGTCTAAAACATCTAGATTTATAACTGGCTTAAAGTGTTTTATCTGGAAAAAAAAATTGTATGTTGGATCTGTAAATGGGGTAATAATAGGATTTATGCCATAGGGTTGTAGTGAAGATTAAATGAGATAATGCTTGTGAAGCACTTAACATAGTGCCTGTGTTAGTACTCAGAAATGCTAGTAGTAATTAGTATTAGTTATTAATGAATGTATTGTCCACGAGGTTACACGTGGTCACTATTTAATATAAAAATCACATAAAGCTAGGTAATGTTGTAAGTGTTTAAACAAGAAATAATTTTTACATGGCATGTATTTTTCTACCCAAATTTGTTATTTGATTGGTTTTCCTAACACTGGTATTTGGTGAAGAAAACAGATTATCATTTTTAGGAACCCAATTTTTTATATTACATTATTCTTGATAATGAGCTGTCCCAATCTTGAGATAAAGTATTGGAAATGAAGATGACGCAAGTAATAAAAATATAAGTTTTAACTTTCTCCTTCTATCTCATGTCCTTAATGTGAAACCATATAAATGCTGTCCTATTCTTCCATTCCAATAATGCTAAGGTGACTCAGAAATCAATTAAATGTACAAGAAGGTACATTTGTCATATTTGTTGCTGGTTGTCATGTCCTGACATCCAGCAGCTGTGATATTGCTCCCCTTGGACATATAATTATTGTTTGCCTATTAAGTATACTGTGGCCTAGGACTATATAAATCCAATCTTAAAAAAATTTTCTCTCATTGTTTTCGTGTTCCTTAACAAACCAGAAATATGCAGTCTGATACACTGCTGGTGAAACTCTATACTGATATGACATATTTGGAGGTCACCTTAATTTCCATTAAAATTTTTAAATGTGCATATACCCTCCAATTCTGCAATTTCACCGCTAGGAATTTTCTTCTACGGAAATACTTGTATTAGTACACAAAAACACATATAACAGGACTGTAGCACTATTTATACTGGAATAGTATTGTCCCCAAATCAGAAGTCCATCAGTAGGGGACTGATTAAATAAAATATGGTACATTCAGATAGTAGAATATTATACAATTGTTAAAAAGACTAAACTAAATATGCATGGAAAAAACATGAAGGAAGGGACACCAAATCACTAAGTGGTTATTTGTCTAGAAGAAGTATTACAGGGGATGTTTACTTATTTTCTCCATTATGTATTTTACTAATAGTTGAATTTGCAAAATAAAAATAAATTTCTTTTGTTAACATGGGAACACACACACACATAAACACACATATATATTTAAATATACAGTATAATAAATAAATTAAAAAATTCAAAGGGAAGTGCCAAGCAAACTAGAGTGGTTGGTTGAGGTAAAACAGTAATAGCATTTGATCTCCTGACTTCTATTACATCTATTATGTTTTTTCTTATAAAAACACTTATATTCTTGAGCAAGCCACATATGATATTGATGTATGTATCTCTGAGCGGGGAAGGCTATTAGATTTGGTAAACTCTTTGTTGATTTTTTTTGTTCAGTTTTTAAACATTTTTTTAGAGACGTGATCTCACTATGTAGGCTGGTTTCAAACTCCTGGCCTCAAGCAATCCTCCCACCTCAGCCTCCCAAAGGGCTGGGATTACAGGCGTGAGCCACTGCGCCTGGCTTGACTTCTTTATGACTCTAGGACTCCTTCCTTTTCTGCGCCTAGCCCCACTCGGTAATGAGTCCCTACCCCTTCCCTCCACCTTCCACCCTCTCCCTCCTCCTGCATTTGAACAGACTAGAGCTGAATGGACTTCTTCTCTTGAGACAAAGTTAACTGAAAATTAGTGGCTGCGTAGAGTATTATGGTGAAAAGGACTCTAAGGACAAATCTGGGGCATAGTGCCGTGATCAATTAGATCATGAATATCATGATGGATATCATCCCCAGAGGTACAAACAGTTCTGCAGTTTTTCTCTAGGGTTAAGGTCCCAGAACATGAAGAAGTTTTTGAGATCAACACTCATGTGCACATATGGAAGTAACATTCACTGGGTGTTGGGCAGGTGGGAGGGGGGAGGACGGGATGGGTAAATTCACACGGAATGGGTACGGCGCACACTGTCGGGGGTATGGGCATGCTTGTAGCTCTGACTCGGGTGGTGCAAAGGCAATATATGTAACCAAAGTGTTTGTACCCCCTAATATTCTGAAAAAAAAGTTAAAAGAAGTTTTTGAAACCTGGCAAAACAAAAAGCAAAACCCCAACACATGAAGCTTTTTGTCCTGAGGAAAATAGTAATTTGCATCACTACTCTGTTTAGTGTCTCTGAGTGGCTTTGGAACGTTCCAGAGAGAGGGGACCAGGGATTACACTGCTAACCACCATGTCTGGGCTCTTTCTGTATTTAACATCTTTCTTAGTATGTAGCCATTGAACTTCAAAGGGGAACACAGGTTTACACAGAAGGAAATGTAATGCAATAATCAAGCATTACTTTTCTTTCTTACTTTTTGTTTCGAATATATGAGAAGGAAAGAATAGAACATCTATTTGGGGTTCAGAGCTACAAATGATTATTTTGATAGTTTATTTCAAATCACATGTATCTCCTTGGGAACGCTATATTCAGTTTCAAATTTCTTAATAAGATATAAATCCTAGAACTATTTTAAGTTGAGCTGGATCAATAAAGGACAAGCCTGGCCCGTATCATTTCTGAACTCTCACTTGAACTGGTCCAAATCAGAAACTGAAAGTTGGAAATGACTCAGAGAATTCTAGGACACAGAGGCAAGGTATGTGTGGGTAGTACAAGGTGCTAAAACATTTTCATCACTGCAAAAAGAAATCCCATGCCCCTCAACAGTCATCTGCTTTCTGTCCCGGTAGACCTGCCTATTCTGGACATTTCATATAGGTAGAATCATAAAATATGTGGCCATTGGTGGCTGGCTTCTTTCACTAAGCATAATGTTTTCAAGGTTCATCCATGTTGCAGAAGGTATCAGTGCTTCTTTCCTTTTCATGGCTGCCTAATATTTCATGGTAAGGATATACCACATTTTGTTTATCCATTCACCCATTGATGGTTGAGTTATTTACAGCTCTTGGCTATTTTGAATAGTGCTGCTAGAAATATTCATGTACAAGTATTTATCTGAATATCTGTGTTCAATTCTTTTGGGTATATACCTACAAGTGGAATTGCTGGGTTACAGCGTAGTTCAATATTTACCTTTTTGAGGAATTGCTACACTCACAGAGGCTGCACCTTTTACTTTCATACTAGCAATGTATGAGGGTTCCAAGTTCTCTATATCCTCACCAACACTTGTCATTATCTGTCTTTTTTATTACAATTATCCTAGTATGTGTCAGTAGCAGCTCTTTTTGATTTTTATTTCCCTAATAACTAATGATGTTTTGGCCATTTGTATATCTTCTTTGGAGAAATGTCCATCTAAATTCTTTGCCCATTTTTTATTTGAGTTATCTTTTTGTTGCTGTTGTTCTGATTTGTGTATGTGTGTGCATGTGTTTGTCAATATCCAGACCCACATACCATTAACATTTAAGAATAAAGGAAAACTGTCAGATTTTTGATAAAGAAAAAAAAACCCAAATTTTCTTTTCTTCCATCGTAGAAAAAGGTATACTTACTAGACTTCCCTTTTTTAAACACATAGTAAAAGGACTAAATTTTTAACATTTTTATGTGGGTTTAAAGATTTGGATAGCACCATTTTATTTATAATACGTGAATGAATAATATCTACATTACAGAGTCATTGTAAGAATTAAATGAATATTTAGTTCACTACTATACCCTAGAGCTTAATTTTAATATAGTGCCTAGTACATAATAGGCACTCAATAAATAGATGAATGAATTCCAGCATTCATTCCGGCATAAAGTATCCAGCAGAGTTCCACAAGTGCGTCAGTAATTCTGAGTTCCCGCCCCAGCCTCTTCAGGAAGCTTGAAGAAAGGAAGAATTAACCGTACTAGCCGATCCCTGTGAAATATCTGGATGTGGTAAATTATGAGGTTAGTCACTTGCCTCCTAAATATTGTCAGACTTTGGAGCCAAGTGATTTAAGGCACGTGAATGCTGGAATTCCATCTGTCTTCACTGAACAAAGGAGAATTTGAATATGTGGAAGAGTATTTAGGTATGGAAGGGTAAAAAGGCCCCCATGAGCTAAAATATTGCTAACTTTGTGAATCTGAGTCCCTTGTCGATGCATTTTCTGGAATGATATTCTGAGTTCAGTGCTTCAGACCGCCAGTGGAGAGGTGCAGATAGTCAGTGTAGTCTAAATGGAGATATGGTAGGCAACTCAGGACATCCAGGTGGGTTAAAGACAGGGATATTTTTGTCTTTTAGAAATGATTGCAGGGATAGGTGTTGTCATGATTGATATTTCAACTGATATCTCACAATCAGTATTTTGATTAATAATGGAAACTTCAAGCAAACTGTCTCATTACCTCCCCCATATAACTAGTTTTATCCTCCAGAAATATTAAGAGAATATTACATAAATCAGGAAAATTCATTACTCACCCTCTAACATTATTTATGTCAATGCATAATCCAGCATAACTAGAAAAGTCTTGCTTACACATCTTTATAACAGTATTTTACTCTGGGCATGAGAAAAGAAGCTACTTATTGCAAACTGGAAATTTCATTTTCTGTGATACAAAACTGCTTGTTAGGGGCATGGCAGTTTATAATACCTGGAAAGTAGATATGACTTATTAATGCAGTTTAAATTAATGCAACAGGAATAGCTGAAGGCACAAATTAAACATCATTAGCTTTTTTAATACTGAAAACAGAAAAAGAAGAAGTATTTTAATTTTAAAAGTACTCTGCTAATCAACAAACTTCATGTTGCATTTTATAAAAGATGTGATTTTTTTTTTAAAAAAAAGACATATTTAGCCTTGTTGAATACTCAAAATAATAATGTTTGAAACTAAAGGAAACTTACCTCTTAAAAGCTATTAGACATAGGGAAAGCATTGTGAATATACAAATTTCTTTTAGTTCCAAACCTAAACTCTAGTTAACTTCTTTTCTTAGGGATACACAAGGCAGAATGGAAAGACCAAGATATTCTGGCCATTTGATGAGCTCCCCAAGGTCACCGATTTGGAATATATCCTCTAGCAATGACCAGAGGCTTAACATCTGCTAATTCTTTGCTACCGTAAGATAGTTCTTACCTTACTGGGTCTGAAAAGCAGGATTTTCTTTTAACCTCTGGTGTTTCTTGGCAGTTGCTGCCTGTGGTATGATCACCTGATGATGTACTTTTAGCTAACTGTGTGTCTTCGTAGGGGTTTGTCTGTCTTAAAAAACATACAAAGGGAAGGACGGGCTAGTTACGTATAGGAGATCTTGTTAGCTGAGATTTAACAGAGACTTAGATAAAAGCTAATGGGAATGGGATGTGCATTGTGGAGAAAGGGGTGGCAGCTGTAATAATCTGACAAACCATTAGAAATAATAAAACTGTAAAAAAAGATTTGCAGAAACAGGTAAATGGCTGTTTTAGCGAGTGGTCAAATCCTTGGAAATTGGAGCTACAAAAGATAATTATGTGGCTCTGCAAGCACTCTATTACTCAGAATCAGCAGAGGGTGTTTGTCTAATAGGCTGCAGGAGCGGAGGAGTGGTAGGTGATAGCCATGGAAACACCGTCGCTGGGACAACTGGGTGCGACGCGGGGCAGCTGGGTAGGCTGCGGTTTTATCATAGCCAGTCACGTCCGTGGCTCTCTCTGCAGCTAGTTCTAAATAGAATTTTGCTTCTTTGGTATGTTTTTCACTTGGGAAATTCAAAAAAAGATTAACAAAAGACCTGCAGCATTGACATGTTTTGGATCGTGTGGGATGAATAAAAGAGTCCTCAGGATTCAGGCATTTAAATCAATTCACCTGTTTTATTCCTCAGGCTCTTTATTATTATTTTTTTTTTGTCCCCCCACCCCTTCCGGATCTTTATTATTTTTAAAAGCCTGTTCTGGATGTTATTTCATGAAATGCTGTATTATTCTGAAGTTGTATGTGAATATACATACTACCCACATAAGGACACATAAGTATAAATGTGATTTAAAAAAAAACTTATCTCTTGACAGATATTATTTTTATAAATAATATCTTTCCTCTCTTATATTAGGTAACTAAGAATCTTGAAAATTTTTCCAAAAACATGTTTTTCCAAATCATAGCATCCAGCAAGGATGATTATGCTTATTATACTTACAAGAGGCAGAAATGGAAATTGTTGAAACAATTTGCCCAAATGATCTAACAAATTCGTGATTGAGCTGTAATTTAACCTGAATTGCTAGGGTCCTATCTTAATGATTTTGCTGCTGCTTGTTCAAATAAAAGGATATTGATTTTAAGGCGATCACAGCTGAGATGTAGTTCGTATTTCTAATAATTTTCTCAGCAATACTGTTTCATTTCTCACCTGGAAGTAAAAACATGTGTAAATGTGTTAAAATTGTATATTTTGGTGGTACAGTTTCTATATTTTCATAAATTAAAAAAATTATAAGCTGGGGGCTTAGTATGGAGTCATACTAATAATAAATTTAAGATATATTAATATATAAGATTCTTCTTCACTTTTATTTCTTGGAGAAATAGCAAGGTGAAGAAATTATATAGAGTCTCAAAGAGGTAAAATATGTGATGTTATTAACACTGATCTCAAAAGTAAAAAAGTACCTGTGTCTCTATCAGGTAAACCAAAGCAGTGAGGTTTACTTAATTGGTGAGCTGAATCTTTAAATACTGGATTTTCAAATGACCACCTCCATCAGTTAGTTCAGAGGAACTGTTCATAGGCACAGATTACTTATAGTGAATAGTTACTCCCTATGCATTTTCCTAAGATAAAAAGGGGATATAATAAAGTATGCTAGATAACCTCCCTGGATTATGTGAAAATTACCAAGATTATGGTGATAGAGTTTCATTTTTACAGAACAGGCAAAAACAGTTTTAAAAAATGACTGATTGAAATTAATGTACCACTTGAGAAAAAACTGCAAATAAATGCATAATTAAACATACACAAAGAAATACCTTGTTCAAGAATTCTAATAGAACAGTTAAATTTATATTGACATATATTTAAATCTGCATATCTTATTATTGTCAATAACCCACATCATCACATCATTATTGACAATAACACATAATAGCAAGACAAGCATCTTAATGAATGCAAAACATTATGGGAATACACTTTGCAGTTGTATAGTTCTTTATGTTTATCAAAGTGTTCTCACATTTATCATTTTATTTTATTCTCAATTTTTAAATAATGAATTATTTTATACCTTCCATATGATCACATAATTAAAACTCTCTTTCAGCTGACAAAATTCGACCAAATATCATCTGCCATTATCATCTACCAGTTTTTTATAACCTAAGTTTATTGACAAATGTTGCTTGTTTTATTATCTCCTGTTTCACTGTCTCTAGTTTCACATATTTCATTCTCTGGAATACTTCTGCTAACTTAGGAAAATCTTTGTCCTCATGATCAGGATTCTTTTGCTTTTTCTTCCTGTCTCCAGTTGAATAGGGTCACTTAAAATCTTCCTTGGTAAACTATGGCATATTCTCCTTTGGGGGACAAATTCTTAACTATCAGATTCTAAAAATCCTTTCTAAAGTTTTCTATAATCTTTTTTCTTTGTACAGTACCTTCTCTCCAAACCTGGAAATTTATGTTGGTTTTAATTAACTTTTTTTTTTTTAGATACATTACACACCATCTCTAACTTCTGTCTTTAAAAGTTTGTGGATACTAGCGTTCCCATATTGTGTGTCAACTTTTCTTAAACTTGTGAGGATCTTTTAAATAGCTTTTTGAAATGCTTCATAGTCAATTTTATATGATCAAACTTCCTCTGAGCATTTCTTTCAGAGATTTCATTCTTATTTCTTTGAGGTTTATTTTCCATTCTTGCATCTTCTTCACAACATTCTCTTCGTAGATTCCCCCCATTGAAATATGTCCTTTTTTCACTTCCGCCTTTTAAAATGGATAAGTGAGAAATGAAGTATGTTATGTCTCTCACATGTTCTAGGTTCTAACTACTAATTATTAAAACACAGCCACACTTAGCAACATTAAAATACAAAATAGTTGCTGATCAATTAAGCCTACAATTCCTTCAGAAGTAAATATAAGACCACCTTTTAAAGTTTACATTTGTTCCAGAGGAGGGTAGAGAGATCACCATCTAGTGGCAATGCACCCTGCAGGAAGGAGGCATTCATGAAAAATGCTAGGGACCTGTGGCAGACGTACACTCCTGTGACTGCTATTGAGTCACACCCTTGAACTACACTTGATCTTAGCCAAAACGCCAAGAAGTGATACACCCTCATATAATTTCCTCCTCTTGAGTGTGTACAGAACTCACACACTCAAGGGACTTGCTTCTAACCTGTAGAATGTGGGTGTCACTCCTTTGGTTAGGTTATGTTATATGGCAGAAGTGACGAGATGCCGCTGCATCAATTATGTTTAGTTATGTAAGACTCTGTCTTAGTGGGCTGGTGAGGGAGATCCTCCCTATGATCTTAAATAAAATAAGCTGCCATATTGTGAGAAGGCTTGTGACAAGGATATGTGAGTGGCCTCTAACTGACAGCCAGTAAGAATCTGAGGACTTCAGCCACATAGCTGAAAGAAAATGGATTTTGCCAACAACCTGAATAAGCTTGCAAGTTGATTCTTCTCCAGTTGACTCTCCAGATGGGAACATGCTTGGCTGACACCTTCATCGAAGCCTTGTGAAACCCTGATCTGAGGACACAGAAAAGCAGTGCCCAGACTCCTGACCCATAGAAACTGTGAGACAATAAATGCATATTGTTTTAACCATTAAGTTTGTGGTAGTTTCTCCCTCTTACTCAGGCTTGTCTCAAATTTCTGAGCTCAAGTGATCCTCTTGCCTTGGCCTCCCAGAGTGCGAGGATTACAGGCAGGAGTCACTGCACCTGGCTTTCCAATATATTTATATATTTTCTTTCTTTCTTGTTCTTTTTATTTCTACATTTTAATTTCTTTACCTTTGAGGTTTTAAATATATTCTCATTTATCGTGCCTTTCATCAATATTAACTTCTTTGTTTGAAATATACTCAAGTACTGGAATTTATTTTTTAAAATAAATTTTTAAAAAAACTGTATGGTACCGCTTGAATTTTGTAACAGGGCCAAGTTCTATTGATTTTTGACAAATGCATATAATATTAATATACTTTTATACTTTCAAAGAAGTATAAATTACTTCATTGCATTTTTAAAACTAGAATTACAAACTTAAACAAATGGCTTTAGCACTGTACATGTATTATAACACTGATCACACCGTTCTGCTGCAAGACATAATACTCAAGATGTTCTCCATATTTCTCTAATTTATACTTTTCATTCAGAATATAACATAGAGCAGAGAAAATAAAGATTTAATAAGGAAGTAAGCTTAAAATCAGTTGTGCCTGCTATATAATAAAAGCTTTATCTTTTCATCTAATTTCTTTTAAGATACCAGAAATACTATATTTCATACTTTTATGTTTTATTACAACTGCTTTGGTTGAAACAGGTATAAATATTTAACAGTATGGACTTATCAATAATTATTTGTTGCTAATATAGAAAGATCCTGAAGAAACTGTCTTCTGAATTGTCATTATTAATAAAATGAGTCACTACAGTGAAACCAGAGACTTACCAAGATTATAACATGTCTTATTTTTGTGCTTCTTCATTTAACTTTTTCCTTTGCTCTTCTGCCAAACTGAAAGTCTTGCTTATTTTTGTGATGATTACTGAAACAGTAGAATCAGTTATTTCTTCAAAATTACTGATTTTATAAAATCTTAGAACATCTGTGTTGAGTCTATTGGCCTGTCCGTTTATACAAGTTATAAGAATTTATAATCTCATCAGTATTATGACTCCTTTCGTTCAAGATTTGTGCATTTTCCATTTATATGATCAGTTGGTTAGTCATACTCAGAAATGAGATTAGTTACTACTTTATTCTTGAAGTCATCTTGCATGGCAATTATCCAGTTGGGAATTCTCACAGAAATTCTTTGTGGCAAGTGATTGCCTTGTATTTTCCAGAGACTTTTGCTTCCACCGTGGTCATTGGTGCCCCTCGCGTGTCCCATCATGGCTGTCATGGCCCTTCCTGAGGGATTGTGTGACTGACCATGAATGAAACAATTACAGTGTCGTTTTTACCTGCTTTATTTTAAAAAACTTGGGCTGTAAATGAATTACTACAACATATGTGGATTGCTAGATCTACTGTGGAATAGCTATGTTGTCGACCCTTTCACACTGTATTTTCTTACTGAGTTGTGGGAATAGGTTATGGGGATGGATTTT
>CAUYRT010040147.1:0-20610 GCA_963574885.1 Lepilemur ruficaudatus
TTTTTTTTTTTTTTGAGACAGAGTCTCACTCTGTTGCCCGGGCTAGAGTGAGTGCCATGGCGTCAGCCTAGCTCACAGCAACCTCAAACTCCTGGGCTCAAGCGATCCTTCTGCCTCAGCCTCCCAACTAGCTGGGACTACAGGCACGCGCCACCATGCCCGGCTAATTTTTTCTGTATATTTTTAGTTGACCAATTAATTTCTTTCTATTTTTAGTAGAGACGGGGTCTTGCTCTTGCTCAGGCTGGTCTCAAACTCCTGACCTTGAGCAATCCACCCACCTCTGCCTCCCAGAGTGCTAGGATTACAGGCGTGAGCCACCGCGACCGGCCGATTATTGTAATTTTATGGTAACTCCTAAAGTTGGGTAGTGTTAGTCCTTCAACTTTGCTCTTCTCTTTCAATACTGTGTTGTCTATTCTGAGTCTTTTGCCTCTCCATATAAACTTTAGAATCAGTTTGTCGGTATCCACATGATAACTTGCTGGAATCTTAATTGGGATTGCATTGAATCTAAAGATCAAGTTCGGAAGAACTGACATTTTGACAATATTGAGTCTTCTTATCCATAGACATGAAATATCTTTCCATTTATTTAGTTCTTTGACTTCTTTCATCAGTGTTTTATAGTTTTCCTCATACAGATCTTGTGCATATTTTGTTAGATTTATACCTAAGTATTTCATTTTGGGGGAAGCTAATACAAATAGTATTGTGCATTTAATTACAAATTCCACTTGTTCTTTGATAATATATAAGAAAACAATTGACTTTTGTATATTAACCTTGTAGCCTACAACCATGTTATAATCACTTATTACTTCCAAGAGTTTTTTGTCAATTTTTCAGATTTTCTACATAGGCTCTCATGTCATCTGCCCAAAAAGGCAGTTTTGTTTCTTCCTTCCTAATAAATACACCTTCTGTTTTCTTGTTTTGTCTTATTGCATTAGCTAGAACTTCCAGCATGCTATTGAAAAGGAATAGTGACAGGGGACATCCTTGCCTTGTTCCTGATCTTACTGGGGAAGTTTGTAGCTTTTACCATTAAGTATGATGTTAGCTATAGTGCTTTTTATAGATATTCTTAATCAAGATAAGAAAGGACCCCTCTGTACCTAGTTTATTGGGAGTTTTTATCATGAATGGGTATAGGATTTTGTCAAATGCTTTTTCTATATCTGTTGATATGATCATAGGATTTTTCTTCTTTAACTTGTTGATGTAATGGATTCTATTAATTGATTTTTGAATGTTGAACCAACCTTGCATACCTTGAAGAAATCTTCCTTGGTCATGGTGTATAATTCTTTTCATACATTGTTGAATTCAATTTGCTAATATTTTTTGAGGATTTTTGCATCTAGGTTACATGAGAGATGTTGGTCTGTAGTTTCTTTTCTCGGCCTAGTTTTGGTATTAGGGTAATGCTGGCCTCATAAAATGAGTTAGGAAGTATTCCCTCTGCTTCTATTTTCTGAAAGAAATTGTAGAAAATTGGTATAATTTCTTCCTTAAATGTGTGGTAGAATTCACTAGGGAACCTACCTGAGCCTAGTAATTCCTGTTTTGGGAGGTTATTAATTATGATTCAATTTAGGCCTATTCAGATTGTCTATTTCTCCCTGTATGAATTTGGGTAAATTATGTATTTCAAGGAATTGGTCCAGTTTATCTAGGTCATCAAGTTTGTGGGCATAGACTTTTTTATAGTATGCCTTCATTTTTCCTTGTTTATGAGATTAATAGTGATGTCCCCTCTTTCATTTCTAATATAAGTAATTTGTGTCCTCTTTCTTTTTTGTTTAGTTAACCTGGCTAGAGGCTCATTGCTTTTATTAATCATTTCAAAGAACCAGCTTTTGATTACATTGATTTTCTCTATTGATTTCTTATTTTTAATTTAATTGATTTCTGCTCTAATTTTTATTATTTCTTTTCCTCTGCTTACTTTAGATTTACTTTGCTCCTCTTTTTCTAATTTCCTAAGATGGAAGCTTAGATGATTGATTATAGATCTTTCTTCTTCTCCAATGTATGCATTCAATGCTATAAATTTACCTCTCAGCACTGATTTTACTGCATCTTACAAATTTGATATGTTGTGTTTTCATTTTCATTTAGTTCAAAATATTCTTAAATTTCTCTTGAGAGTTCTTTTTTGACTCATGTGTTATTTAAAAGCATGTTATTTAATCTCCAAGTATATTGAGATTTTCCAGCTATCTTTCTCTTATTAATTTCTAGTTTAATGCCATTGTGGTCTGAAAGCAGACACTGCATGATTTTCATTCTTTTAAATTTGTTGGCCAGGCATAGTGGCTCATGACTGTAATCCTAGCAATCTGGGAGGCCAAGGCAGGAGGATCACTTGAGCTCAGGAGTTCAAGACCAGCCTAAGCAAGAGCAAGACCCTGTATCTACCAAAAATAGAAAAATTAGCTAGGTACGGTGGCTCATTCCTGTAGTCCCAGCTACTTGAGAGGCTGAGGCAGGAGGATCACCTGAGCCCAGGAGTTTGAAGTTGCAGTGAACTATGATGATGCCACTGTACTCTAGCTTGGGCAACAGAGCAAGACTTTGTCTCAAAAAATGTTTTTTGTTAGGGTATGTTTTGTGGCCCAGAATGTGGTCAATCTGGGTAAGTGTTCTATGTGAGCTTGAGAAAAATGTATACTCTGCTGTCATCAGACGAAGTTGTCAATAGATGTCAATTATATCCAGTTAATTGATGGTGTGTTGAGTTCAACTGTGTTCTTACTGATTTTCTACCTGCTGTATTTGTCAATTTCTGAGAGAGGGGCGTTGAAGTCTCCATCTAAAATAGTGGATTCATCTCTTTCTTCTTCCACTTCTATCAGTTTTTGCCTCACATATTTTGATACTCGGTTGTTAAGTGCAGACGTTGGATTAAGGATTGTTATGTTTTCTTGGAGAGCTAATCCCTTTATCATTATGTAATGCTCCTCATTATCCCCAAAACTTTCCTTGCTCTGAAATCTGCTCTGTCTGAAATTAGTATAGCTACTACTGTGTTCTTTTGATTAGTATTAGCAAGGCATATTTTTCTCTATCCATTTACTTTCAATCAATGTCTTTATAGGTAAAGTGAGTTTCTTGTAGACAACATAATAGTTGGGTCTTGGTTTTTTATCCACTCTGATAATCTGTTTCTTTTCATTGGTATTAATACATTTAGATAATTTACATTCAAAGTAATTATTAATACAGTTGGATTAATATTTACTATTTTTTTACTGTTTTCTATTTGTTGTCTTTATTATTTGTTCCTTTTTTTTTTTTTTTTTTTTTGAGACAGAGTCTCACTCTATTGCCCGGGCTAGAGTGCCATGGCATCAGCCTAGCTCACAGCAACCTCAAACTCCTGGGCTCAAGCAATCCTTCTACCTCAGCCTCCCGAGTAGCTGGGAATACAGGCATGTGCCACCATGCCTGGCTAATTTTTTCTATATATTTTTAGTTGATTAATTAATTTCTTTCTACTTTTAGTAGAGATGGGTCTCACTCTTGCTCAGGCTGATCTCGAACTCCTGACCTTTAGCGATCCTCCCGCCGTGGCCTCCCAGAGTGCTAGGATTACAGTCGTGAGCCACTGCACCCAGCCCTGAGCTGAACCTTGAGAGTTTAACAGAAGTTATTTGGACAGAAATTAGGAGAGATATTTATGGGCAGCCATATTTTGTCCACTATGTTCCCCAAAGAGTAGGGAAAGTTTGTTTGCTGGAAAATAATAAAGAGACAAGGACCTGAGAAACAGAGTCTGAAGTTTTACTTCTTGCCACCCTTCGGTTTTATAAGCCATCTGCATATTCTTTTTTTTTTTTCCAACTTCCTCTTTTATTCCATGAGTGATCTTGATTTGATTTCTGATCTTTGCAATAGAGAACCCCAACCAACACTACAGCATAGAAGATCTGCTCTTCAACTTTAATGTTAAAAGAACTGACATGGATTCCTAGAAGTGTGTCCTCTATGCAATGCCCTTAAGTGAATCAAATGTTTAATAACCATTCAGGGAGTTTTCTTACCTTTGTCTTCACCTTAAGTATAACAATGCTTTCTTTTCATGCAACATATACTTTATCCTGTGCTCACTTTGGCAGCACATATATACCAAAATATAGTTTATTCTTCTCATCACAAAAGAAATGCATAATTCTTATACAAATTTCTATAATACCAAAATACAGAAAGTTATAAATAATACTGTTCCTTCTCCATTTGTTTTCATGCTCTAGAGGTAATACTGAGGTCTATAGCTTGCTATGTGTTCTTACATAATGTTTATGATTATACAAACATGTGCATTTCAAATGTGTTTGAGTTTTTTTCATGAAAACAGCACATTGTATATTGCTATGCAACTTTTTTCCACTTAAAAAATATAGCATAAACATATATATGTAAATATAACATATATGACATTATAAAGTACAGTTGTCCCTTGGTATCCACAGGGGATTGGTTCCAGGGCCCTCTGTAGATACCAAAATCCAAGGATGCTCAAGTCTGTGATATAAAATGGTGTAGTATGATATTATATATAACCTATGTACATCCTCCTGTACACTTTATATCTCTAAATTCATCTCTGTATTATGTATAATACTTGATACAATGTAAATGCTATATAAATAGTTGTTATACCGTATCACTTTTTGATTTGTATTCTTTTTATTGTATTATGGGGATTTTTTTCAAATATTTTCCATCCAAGTTTGGCTGAATTCACAGATGCAGAACCCATGGATACAAAGGACCAACTGTAATACATACAGGAAGATGTGCATAGGGCGTATGCAAATACTATGCCATTTTATAGTAGGGACTTGAGAATCCTCAAATTTTGATATCCACAAGGGGTCCTGGAATAAATCCTTCTCGGCTACTTGTTTATAGCTATGCTTGAGAATTGCTGAGAGAGTGGATTTTAAATGTTCTTATCATGAAAAATAACAATAAGTATGTGAGGTAATGGATATGTTAATGTGCTTGATTTCGCCATTCCACACAAAACGTCATGCTGTACACCATAAATATATACAAATTTTACTGTTGATTAAAAATAAATTAATTAGGCTAGGTATGGTGGTTCTCACCTATAATCCCAGCACTTCAGGAGGCTGAGAGGAGAAGATCACCTGAGGCCAGGAGTTTGAGATCAGCCTGGGCAAGATAGCAAAACCACATTTCTACAAAAAAAATTTTTTTAATTAGTTGGGCATAGTGGTGTGTCCCTATAGTCCTAGCTACTCAGGAAGCTGAGGTGGGAGGATCACTTGAGCCCAGGAATTCAAGGTTACAGTGATCTGTGATCAAGCCACTGCACCCCAGCCTGAGTGACAGAGTGAGACCCTATCTCTAAAAAAATAAAAATAAGGCAGGGTATAGTGGCTCATGCCTGTAATCCTAGCACTCTGGGAGGCTGAGGTAGGAGGATTGCTTGAGATCAAGAGTTTGAAACCAGCCTGAGCAAGAGTGAGACCCCATCGCTACCAAAAAATAGAAAAATTAAAAAAAAAAATAGAAAAATTAGCCAGGCACAGTGGCGCATGCCTGTAGTTCCAGCTACTCAGGAGGAGGCTGAGGCAGGAGGATCGCTTAAGCCCAGGAGTTTTAGGCTGCTGTGAGCTATGATGGTGCCATTGCACTTAAGCCAAAGAGACAGAGCAAGACTGTCTCAAAAATTAATTAATTAATTGATTAATTTACTTTTTAAAAAAAAAACACCAAAAACATCATTCTACTCATTCCCTATCTCCATAGATCATTTTTTGCCCTTTCTCTCTGGCCTGCTCTGAGCCCCACCCGGAGCCCCACTCCCGCGACCTCACTCAGGTTCCTGTGCCAAATGCTTCTGACTGGGCTCAGCTACTCAGAGGTACCAACAAGAGATCCGAGCATAAAAGGAAGGAAGTCGAGTGTTCCTTCTCTGTTTCCCCGCCTGCTTTGGCTCTGCATTTTGCCGTTGCCTCTTTGGATGTAGCGCCACTGGTGGCCCTGCCTCCAAGGTTCCGAATTTCATTGGGCTCCTTTCCTACTATGCCCTCTCCTTTGTACCTTAGGCCCTAGAAACAATAATACTTTTCCACTATTGCTAGTCTCTAAATACTTCACCTTTCTTTGTTCGCTTAGCACTACCTGTAAGTGAACCCTTCCTTATAAGTATGTTTATTTGAACCATTTGGGAATGAATTTTATTCCCTGCTGGGACCCTCTCTTAAATAGACATTTTTCCAAAGTGACACACGTAGCCATCGCTCATTGTAGGGACAAGTCATGATTTATTCATTCATTTTTTTATTGATAGACTTTTATCATAATTTCAACTGAATTATTTACTACACACAATGGTGCAATAAACATCCTTGTGTGTGGGTATGTGCGTGTGTATGTGTATACTCTTGCAAGTATTTCTGCAGGGGAGATTTCTAAAATTGGAATTGCTTGAATAAAAGGCATACATATTTTGAATTTGATATTTTCCTTTTCCTACTGGGTAGAAATTAAACAATTTCCTCTCCCTGGAGCATACTTATACCTAATGAACAACAAACAAGTTATAGCCATGATAAATTTAAAAAGTAACGCTTTAGTCTAATATGCATGTTTAGACTGTTAATCCAAAGAAATGGATATTTTTAAACCTAAAAATAAAGTAAGTCTTTATAAAGAGGTTTCTGAATCCTATAGCTATTCAGACAGTGTAATCCTACAATCAGCTTTATTCCAAGGAAACAGAACAATTTCTGACTGTTTTAACTAATCTGACCAGAAAAAGTTTCAGTAGTTCCCAAGTGTATTAGATTAAGCACATGATTAACAATACAATTCAAGGAACATTCTAATACTAAGTTTTAGAGTATATTCACATAATATACAACTTCTGTTTGGGACCCAAATACCAAGATGTTTGCTATCACATTCTAGGTTTAGGTTAACAAGGTTTAATATCTCAAAAGGACTAGCAGGTTCCAAAGAAACAAGACAGATGTTCACTGAGCATTGTATGTAATACTAATAAATTTAAAATGAAGTAAATCTCCATCAGTAGGGAAATGGTTTAACTTTGGCACATCCGTACTACAGAATACTATGCTGCAGTTTTAAAATGCACTTCCTTGATTATTAGTGAGGTTAAGCATCTTTCAGATGTTTGGGGGTTTCCCCCCTTTTTTCTATCTTCATATGTGAATTATCAGTTCATATCCTTTGCCATGTTTCTGTTGGGTTGCCTTTTTTCTTATCCATATGTATAACATTTACTATGATATGGATACTAATTATTTGTTATATGTGTAACAAATATTTGCTTCCATTTAGTTGATTGTCTTTTAATTGTATTCATGGTGTTGTATAGTCCTGACACCATGTAACCAAATAATCGATCTATTGATACGGCTTTTTGCCTTTCTACGTCTTCTAATAATAATAGACTCTTCTAAGATTTTTTGTTTGTTTGTTTGTTTGTTTGTTTGTTTTTGCTTTTTGTAGATGTTGGGATTTTTTTTGTTTTTGTTTTTTGAGACAAGGTCTCATTCTGTTGCCCAGGCTAGAGTGCAGTGGTGTCATCATAGCACACAGCATCCTCAACTCCTGGACTCAAGCGATCCTCCTACCTCAGCCTCCTGAGTAGCTGGGACTATAGGTGCGTGCCATGATGCTCGGCTAATTTTTCTATTTTTCAGTAGAGACAGGGTCTTGCTCTTGCTCAAGCTGGGTCTCAAACTTCTGGCCTCAAGCAATCCTCCCACCTCAGCCTCCCAAAATGCTAGGATTATAAGCATGAACCACTGTGCCTGGCCTCTTCTAGGTTTTTAATACCACTTCTATTAACATTTGTGAGTGATAAGACATAGAAATTTAATATCTTCTTCCAAATGGAAGGCCAATTATCCTGATATCTTTCCCAGAAGCCTCAGTGAATGTCTTCTCATCTTTCATTCATTATGGTCATGCCCATCTGTAAACCAGTCACTCTGGACAGGGTGACCTGACATGCTTAAGTCAACCAAGGCAGCAACTGGAGCTGAAGATGTGGTCAGTCCCTCTCCATACATTTCAATAAGGCTGAATGAATGAAAAGTAATATCCAAAATAAATTTTAAGAAACCATTCCTCATAGAAAATGAAATAAATGCCAAGGAAAAGAAAAAAACAGATGTCCACTGTATAACCTATGACTTAGCTCATGCCTTATCTCCATTGACTTATTTGTCTAGTCTTACATCAATATCACATTGTCGAAATTACCAAAGTTGGTGATATGCTTTACAACATCTTGTCATACCAGATAGCAAGAGAGCTAACAAAGACAACTAGAGTTGTGCCAAAGGGACACAGGAGGCAATTTTGGCCAAGATGGGACAATTTGAGCTTCATTAAGGATAATAATGATAAAGGATTGAAACCCACCAAATATGTTTAAATCCATGCGTTCATAAGGGTTTAAAAACAAACAACTACAGCAGTCCCTGCTTATCTGTGTTTTACTTTTTGTGGTTTCAGTTACTCTTGGTCAGTTGAAGTCTGAAAATATTAAATGGACCATTTCGGAAATAAACAATTCATAAATTTTAAATTGTGTGCCGTTCTGAGTAGTGTGATGAAATCTCTCACTGTCCTGCTCTGTTCCCCGGGACATTAATCCTCCCGTTGTCCAGCAGACCTACAGCTGTCCACCAGCTGGTCACTTAGGAGCCATCTGGGTTATCAGATCAGCTGTCTCAGTGTCACAGCATTTGTGTTCAAGGAACATTTGTTTTACATAATAATGGTCCCAATACACCAGAGTAGTGATGCCGGTGATTCGACATGCCAAAGAGAAGCAGTAAAATGCTTCCTTTATGTGAAAGGGTGAAAGTTCTCGACTTAAGAAAAGAAAACTTATATGCTGAGATTGCTAAGATCTACAGTAAGAATGAATCTCCTATCCATGAAATTGTGAAGAAGGAAAAAGAAATTTTTCCTAGTTTTGCTGTCGTACCTCAAACTGCAAAAGTTATGGCCACAGTGCGTGATAAGTGCTTAATTAAAATGGAAAAGGCATCAGATTTGTGGGTGGAAGAGGGGAACAGAAACAAGTTCCAACTGACAGCAACATGTTGCACCACAAAGCATTGAGCCTATACACAGACTTCAGCAAGGGATCCCTTGAAAAGAATGACACCAAGCCGTTTGCTACGAGTAAGGGATGTTTGCACAGACTCAGGAATACAGAAGGTCAGTAGTCGCCTGAATCTGTATCACACTGCCTGTGTCACTCACCTCGCTTCCTCTCATCACATAGGCACTGAATCATCTCACATCGTCACAAGAAGAAAAACGGTATGTACCATACAGGAAGATATGTTGAGAAAGGGAGAGACCAGTCACATAACTTTTATTATAGTATATTGTTATAATTGTCCTATTTTATTATTAATTATTGTTAATCTCTTACCACGCCTAATTTATAAATTAAACTTTACCATAGTTATGTGAGCATAGGAAAAAAACATAGTATAGAAATAAGGTTCAGGCCGGGTGTGGTGGCTCACGCCTGTAATCCTAGCACTTTGGGAGGCCGAGGCAGGCGGATCGCTCAAGGTTAGGAGTTCGAAACCAGCCTCACCGAGAACGAGACCCTGTCTCTACTAAAAATAGAAAGAAATTAATTGGACAACTAAAAATGTATAGAAAAAATTAGCCGGGCATGGTGGCGCATGCCTGTGGTCCCAGCTACTCGGGAGGCTGAGGCAGGAGGATCACTTGAGCCCAGGAGTTTGAGGTTGCTGTAAGCTAGGCTGACGCCACGGTACTCTATCCGCGGCAACAAAGTGAGACTCTGTCTCAAAAATTAAAAAAATTTAAAAAAATTAAAAAAAAGAAATAAGGTTCAGTACCATTTGTGATTTCAAACATCTGTTGGGGCCTTGGAACTTATCCCCCATGGATGAGGGGGCACTACTGTAACTGGTCACCTTGGAAGGATGGAAGGCAACCACTCAATATCTTAAAAACTGGTAAATAATGGGACTGAGCAAGCATTCTTCCTGCCTTTCCTATATGAACTATACCCATGGATTCAAGGAAGTGCTATAAAAGTCAGGAGATGGTTGTACAACTCTGCGAATATACTAAAGGCCAGTGAATTGCACCCTTTAAATAGGCGAATTGTATGTTATATGAATTATATCTCAATAAAGTGTGTTTTTTTTAAAGTCAAGAGAGTGGTTATTTTCAGGAGAAGGAAGAGGGTTGAGATTGGATGGGACACATAGTGGCTGACAAGGTTGTTTCTTTACCAAGGTGGTAGTTACAACGATGTTCTCTTTACAATTTGTTCTCTTTACAATTTGTTTCACACACTTTTATTAATCTGTGGTTTTTAATTTTTCAGTAAAAAATTAAATAAAATAAGCTACTAGTGGTTAAGGTGCAGGTGAGAAGGGTGAGCCCAGTGCCCCAGGCTGCGGCACTGCCAAGCTGTCCCAGACGTCACGCAGGTCTGGCTTCGGCGGATCGTTGTGCGCTGCTCTGGGTGGTCTGTCGTGGGTCAGAGGGTCAATGGCCACCAGCTGCAGGTCTGCGGTGAACTTGGGCTCCATAAAGGGGCTGTGACTGCCTAAGAACTGAGCTTCAGGCTTCTCCAGGAGAAGCTAACAAGACTATGGTCATGTTGCCTGAAAGCATGAGCCCAGAGTCTACTCTCTTTGAATTTCCTTGGAGATGATGGTATGAGCAACAATTATTGGGTATTTTTTATGGTTCTCTTGTTCTAGAGAAAACTCAGTTAAAGAAAGAACAAGCGTTGTATGATTCCATTTATATGAGGTGCCTTGACTAGGCAAATTCGCAGAGACAGAAAGTAGAGCAGTGGCTGTCCGGACTGGGAGCGGGGGGAATAGTGTTATTGTTTAGTGAGCACAGAGCTTCTGTTTGGGAGGATGAAAAAGTTCTGGATGTGGATAGCGGAGGCGGTCGCACAACAAGGTGAATGTCCCTAATGCTGCTCAACTATACCCTATAAAATGGTTAAAATGGTAAATGTTATGTATCTTTTACCACACTTGAAAAAAAAACTGTAGAGTAAGGCCAGGGAACTCACTGTACAACTTACCAAACTAATTGAAGAAAAATGTAAAATTCTTGGAAAGATTAAGCATATTACAAGAGATTAAGATGGCCTAGGATTATCCTCACCAGGTGCCAGCCTTCAGAAAGACTCCAGGGGAGCCGCGGATCTGGAGGCTATTGAGGAGAAGCTGAACAGGTCCATTGCTATATTCTGTGGCAAAGCAGATCTTACAGAAAAAGAACTGAAAACAGAGAACCTGGAAAACTGATGGCTGGCATGACCAGGTTAAAAACACAACAACAGATTAAAGTCCATGCAATCACTCGGGCCTTTTCTTTTTTTTGAGACAGAGTCTTGCTCTGTTGCCCATGCTGGAGCACAGTGGCGTAAGTCTAACTCACAGCAACCTCCAACTCCTGGGCTCAAGTGATTCTCTCAGGCCTTCAACTGATGGAATGAGGCCCACCCACGTTATGGAGAGCAGAACATAAATCACATCTAAAAAATACCTTCACAGCAACATCTAACCTGGTATTCAACCAAACAATTGGGCACCTTAGCTTATCAAGCTGACACACAAAATTTACCATCACAGTCTTCATCTGCAATTAAAGTCCTCATCTACTTTGTTTCTCATGGGTCCCAGGGGACATCTTCTTCCTCCTGCTTCTCTAGAAAGCATCAATGGCCCACCCTAGAATCCATCCCACCAAGCGACTTTTCCACAGCCTACAGCAGCAATGAGAAATTTCTATCCACCAAAATGTTTCCCTCCTCCTCTTCTCCCACGTACTATTTCACTCCACCATCCCTGTCCTGAAATAGTGGGTTCTCTCCAAGCTTTCACTCAAACCTCTTAGTGAACTAGAGCTTTTTTTTTTTTTTTTTTGGTCTTTTTAAAAGTAATTTTGAAATCACTGTTATTTAAGTGGCTATATTTTTAGTCAAATGTAAGATTAACAGAACAATTCTTAAAGAAGAATTGTGATTCTTACGGCCTTGCTTTGTAAATAAAGTTGTTGGCTTACTGCTGCGATTCTAGTTCCTAGAACCATGCCTGGCATGCAAGAGGAAGCAGTTCAATAAACATCTGCTGAATGAATCTGTTAATGACGCAAATTAGCCGCCATTGAGAGTATTCTTGCACTCCAAGATCGGTTTTAATTTGTCATGGTACACCATTCAGAATCCATGTCGACTAAGTCTGCTTATTGATTATTGATTCTTCTATGTTCCTTTGTGCAACTGGGCCTGTTTCTTTTCTTGTGCTGTCCTTGTCCTCGTGGGTATCACAGTTAAGCCACACCTACAAAATGAATCCCAGAGCTTTCCAGTTAATCTGTTCTCTGGAAAGAGTTGGATAGAATGGGAATGATCTGCTCTTTGACTGCTTGAGAGAATTCATAAAGCATTTGGGCCATGTGCCTTTTTGGTGGGTATTTCTTTGATAACCATTCCAATTTCGTTTTTGGTTATTGATCTATTCAGGTTTTCTACCTCTTGTGATCCAGTTTTTGAAATTCAGGTTGTCTTCAATAATTGTCCATTTCATTAAATATAGTGGCATAAATTATATATGGTATTCTCTACTAGTATTTTAAAGTCTCCTCTATATCTGTATTATGTCTCTTTTTTATCCCTAAGTTGATTTTATCTTCTCTTTTTTCTTGATTAAACTTTCCAAAGGTTTATCTAATTGCTTGTTCTCTTCAAGGAACCTATTTTTCATTTTCTATTTTCATTTATTTTAGGGTTGCCAGATTTAGCAAATAAAAATATAGGATGCAAGTATGTCTTTTAATTGGTTTCCCATTGTATCCTTCCTTTTACTTTCTTTGGATTTATTTTGTTGTTATTTTTCTAGCTTCTCAGATTAAAGGGCGAGGCATTTATTTACAATATTTAACACATTACAAAATGTGTTTAAAGCTATAGATTTTCTTCTTTGGCCCCACTCTTTGGGTTTTAATATGTAGTTGCTTCTTTTGTTGTTCAATTCTAAATAATTTAAAACTTCAATTTTGACTTCCTCTTTAAGAGTTAAATGTCTCTTTTTATTTTTAAAGTATGTAGATTTGGGGATGGCTCGTTTTATCCTCACTTTCTAATTGTATTACATTGTCATCACTGCATGTGGCCTGAAATGGTTGAGCTTTTCTTTTAGGCCAAATATTTCCTTCCCAAATTTTTGGTGTTGTGGCATATGTAGAAAACAATAACTGTACATCTCACTCTTGGTAAACTACAAGGGATTAGGAGCTCCAGGCAAGGATGCTGGAGGGAGTCAGGTCATGGTCCCTGAGCTTCTGGCCCCTCCCTGGCCCCACTCAGTCACCCACCCACACTATGCAGGTGGGAAGCTCTGGCCTGCTACACACTCAACTTTGGTGCATGCTTTGTGTTCAGTTTTTAAAAGAATGCTATTTCTCTGTTTGCAGGGTACACACACACACACACACACACGCATAATTTACGTATATATTTGATTAAGATGTTGTCTTACTTGAGTCCTCTCTAGTTACTTCCTTTGATCTGTTGTTTTCTTAGGGATCACATGCTCTTCCCTTCCCTCTGGAGGTAAACACTCTCCTGCATTTACAGCTTATCATGCATTTTGTTAAGCTTTTACTACTATACGTGTATCTTGAATCAGTGCATAGTATTCTTTTGCCTGTTTAAACTTTACGTAAATGATACTGAATGTATTTTTGGCAATTTGCTTTTTTCATTCAACACTACATTTGTGAACGTCATCCCTTCTAGATGTGCAGCTCAAGTTTAGGCATAATCTAATCACGTATTCTTTCATAGTAGCAGTTTTATTTATTTATTTATTTAAGAGACAGAATCTCACTCCATTATCCAGGCTGGAGTGCAGTGGCACTATCATAGCTCACTGCAATCCTCCTGCCTCAGCCTCCCGAGTAGCTGCGACTACAGGTGAGCAACACCATGCCTGGCTAAATTATTTTAATTTTTAATTTTGTAGACATGAGGTCTTGCTATGTTGGCTAGGCTGGTCTGGTGCTCCTAGGCTCAAGGAATCCTCCTGCCTCAGCCTCCCAAAGTGCTGGGATTATAGGCATGAGCCACTGCACCTGGCCCAGTGTTTTTTATTAATAGAATCCAAGTTAGTTACCCATTTTCCTATGGATGTGTATTTCTAATGTATGTTCCTAATTTTTCACTTTTACAATGCTGTTATCAACATTCTTGTCCAAGTCTTGCAGACCTCCTATGGTGAGTTTCTCTAGAGTAAATGCCTCAGAGTGGAATCCTAGGCCTCAGGTTATGTGAATCTATAATTCTTCTAGACAACACCAAATTGTTCTCCAAAGTGAACATACCAACTTACATTCCTTCCAATGGTATATATTAATAACAGATCCTGTGGCCCCGCACCGTGACCAACAATTGGTATTGTCACATTTATAATTTTTGCCAAACTGATGACTAAAAATTGAGTTACATTGTCTTTATTTGCACTTTTATTATTCCTAGCAAGGTTGATTATCCTAGTTTTTGTCATTTGGTTTTCCTTTTCCACAGATTTTTTTAAAAATTATAGTCTTTTTTTTCACTAATGACTTTTTTGTATTTTCTTGATTTGTAGGAGTTCTTTGTTCTGCCTACTAATCCTTATGGGTTATATTTGTTTCAAATATCTTCTTTCAGATTGCAACTTCTCACTTTTTTATGATGCCTTTTAATAAGATTTTTTTCATCTCAATGTAATTGAAATTATCAGTCTTTTCCTGTATGGTTTGAGTTTATGACTTCCTTTTGTCCTATACAAGACCATAAAAATATTCTCTAGTTTTTTCTTCTAAAAATTGCTTTTCATTTTGGATCCTTCTATGGAATTTATTTTTGGTGTATGATGCGAGCTAAGAACCTAATTATATGTAATGGATTTCCTAGCATCACTGATAGAATAGTTCATCCTTTCCCTACAGACCTGGAGTATTGATTTTATGTAAATCAAGTTTTCATTTATGGGTGGGTCTGTCTCTGAGCTCTCTATTCTGTTCCAAAGGTCTTGTTGTGTATCCTTGCACTGATATCACACTGTTTTAACAATAACTTCATACTAAAGGTGTATGTCTGGTAGGGAAAGCCTCCCCATGGTTTTCTTCTATTTGATTGGACCTAACAGAATTCTAAATTAAAAGTAATTGTCTCTCGAAACTACCAAGATTTCATTGCACTGATATTTTTAATACAGTGTTGCTGATGAGAAGTCTGATTTCAATTTGATTCTCTTTCCTTTGTAGGCATTCTATTTTTTCCCTCTGGAAGATTTTAAGGTTTTTCTCTGTCTTTCTATTCACAAATTTTACACTATTTGCAGGGACTTTGTAAGGTTCTGTCAACCTGAGGAACCAAGACTTCTTTGATTTATTTATTTAAATTTGCTGCCTCTCTTCCCTACTCATACTCTTTTTTTTAACTTATTAGATAAAAAATAGAATTCTGGATCTATCTTCCATGTCTGTTGACTTTTTTCTTCATACATTCCATTACTTTCCTATTTGGGCTATCTTCTGGGAGAATGTTATCGTTCTATCTTCCAGTTTATTAATTTGCTCTTTGGCAAATTAATTTAGCCCTTCTATTATTTCAATAATCAATTACATTTTCTTAATATCTAGTTTATTCTTATATATATGTATATTAACCTTTCACATTTCTTTAATGATACAAGTCATATTTATTGTAAAGCCCTACTCTTCTTGCTGTGTTAATTCTATTTTCTCAGATAGAAGTTTTATCATCTGTTGAGTTTCTTACCTTTAATGTTAGCATTCTTTAAAGTTTGGCCATTTCTGATTTTTCACTCATCTCTACAGTGGAAGTGTCCTGTTAGATCTATGTGGTATCTATTTTTTTAGCCTATTTTGAGGAAGGATGGGATGTACCACTGGTCATACCTTGGTGGCCAGTGTTCTGACATGAGTGTTGCCAGACACTGGGGGTGGGGCACTGCCTTATCTATATTACTATCACCTTCCCACCCATTTTTCTGGGCTGTAGATAGACACAGCCCATCACTATTTTCTGGCTAAAGGAATAGACAAGGACTTAAAACCAGGGATCAAATTATCTAGATATTCCTACTGTGGCACCTGAATTAGTCAATCTATTGGTTATCTTTGAACTTTCTAACACTGCTATTTACCACTTGGGACAAGGAGCATTCTTAGTGTCCTTTCTATATTTTGCAGCAGTAGGCTACTGTTCTAGTGTTTACCTCCTTCACCTGATCCTATGTCATTCAGGAATTTGTTACAGTTTTTGGTCCCTGGAAATTTCTCTCTCATTCCCAATGCAGTTGTGATTTTTCTCACTTATCTTCTCCATTATTTACGAAAATTGGGAGCTGGAGGGAGAGATTGTATCGTTTTTCATTTTTCATTCCATTATCCTCAAATTCACCCTGTTGCCATGCTTGAGTTATGAACAAAGAGAAAAGTCAAAGAAGTGGTCTGTGGGGGTCAATATATCACTTTATTCTAATAAAAACTACTAGAGAATGTACCTTATAACATGAAAGCCAAATGTGTTTACTCATACTGAATCACAGAATTACATAAACTTAACCATCTAGGTCCTGGGGCAAGTCTCATTGCATGGTTGGCATCCCGTCCAGCAAGAAGTAGAACTTGTGTTCTCCCGGGCTGACTGCCTCCCAAAGAACAAAGAGAATGAAACTAAGCCAATCATGCTCAGTTTATTATCCCAGAATTTACCAGTCAGATTAAATCATACTCTCCAATAACACAGGCGATAAACTGAATCATGTTCCTTCATACGGAAGGTTTCCTCTTGCCACTGTAACAAATTACCACAAACATAGTTGCTTAACACAACACAAATTTATTCCCTTACAGTTCTGGAGGTTAGACGCCCAAAATCCATTTTACTGGGGTAAAGCCAAGGTGTCAGCAGGGCTGGTTCCTTCTGGAGGCTCTGAGAGGAGAATCTCTTTTCTTGCCATTTTAGCTTCTAGTGGCCTCCTGTGTTTCTGTCTCCAAAGCTCCTCACTCCAATCTGTTTCTGTCATCACATTGCCTTCTTATGCTCTGACTCCTCCTGTGTTCTTCTCGCAAGCATCATTGTGATTACGTCGGGCCAACCAGATAACCCAGGATAACTGTCCCATCTCAAGACCCTTAACCACGTCTGCAAAGTCCCTTCTGCCATATAACATAGTCACAGGTTCTGAGGATCGGGACAAGGACATATTTGGGGGGTCGTTATTCTATAACAGAAGGTAATATCAAGAGTTAAGAATCATTCCTCCTAATATTCCCTCCGTTCTTATTCTCATAAGCCATTGACTTAACCATTCAGCCTATGCCAACCAGAGGCGTGGCCGACATCCTCAGGAGAGGATCTTGGCAGCCTATCAGGACAGTCCTGCCCTCTTATATCACCAGACTTTGTACTGTCCCAGGAATCCTGGTGGGCAGTAGAGATTTTGCTCACAATAGGTTCAAAAACAGTTCTCTATGATGTATTAATCTTAACTGTAGTTCAATGCCATTCTGTATCCAAGGCTGAACTTCATTCATTTTTCTATTACCCATTTTTATTATGCTTGCCTATATTATATACATATTAGAGGATCAGCAATGAGATAAAATGACAAAAGTTATAATACTCTAATAATAATATACACAAAGAAACTTCAATAACAAAATGCCAATAATGTGGGGAAAAAAAACGTTTTAACATAAACCTTCTCCCTTTATCCAGTTTCTAGGGAGAAATTAACATCCAAGAAATGAAATTCATCCTTTTATGTAAGTCAAAATCCTGAGACATTAAAGCTCAAAGAAAGTAAAGTTTAAAATAAAATAAAAATATCTTGTGTTTGTGGGTTAAAATTCAAGGAAATTAAACTCCAAAATTTATCTTCCCCAACTTCTTGTGTTGCTGTCTCAGGTGGAGGGGATGTCAATGCTTGGGTGCTTAAGCTGTATCTCACTGGAAGGGGGGAAGTTCCTTCAGGGTGCCCAAATTAGTAAATAATGATAATGCCAGCCAAGTCTGTTATGCACCTTTTTTCCTAAAGAATCTATAGGTTTAGTAGAACATGCAAAATGAGCATAGCACTGGCTCTATACCCACAATATTCACAAAACAAGCCAATTCTTAGCAGGTAGCCCAAGCAAAATTGCATGCCCAAATTCAGGGCATTGGGTTGCCAAAGACTGTTACAGAGATTGCAGCCTCACCCAAATGCCAGCTGATTGATACTAAGAGTCCTGTAAATTTAAACCCAGCTAGTGGAAATCTCATAGCCACAGCTAAATTTCAGCACTATGTCACCTGGCACTTACCATGTCTGGGAAGATCCACCTCTGGGTACCATCTCCTCTCCCAGAGCATTTGAAAGGATGTTGTCTTCTTGCAAAGTTTAGAAAAGTGCTGTGGCAACAGTCTCGGTCATCACATCTTATTTGAGAGGAGCTGTTCTTTCCCACCCAGATACTCAAAACCCTTTCACTTCCAGGTACCCTTTGAACATTAGAGGCTGCCTTGCAGTCGTGCACTGAAAGTGAACTGTCTAGTAACAGAGCTCCCACAGCAACTAATGAGCATTTTTATTCCTGTTCCATAGTGGCTTTTTCCACGGCCTCTTTCTGCGGGATTGCTTAGGCCTAAGACAACCAGCATTGTTTATTTCAAAGTAGCTAGAAGATTTGGAATGTTCCAGACACAAAGAAACGACAAACTAAACAAACGTTTGAGGTGATGGATATCCCAATTACCCTGATTTGATCACTACACATTGTATGTATATATCAAAATATCACATGTACCCCAGAAGTATACACAATCACTATGTGTCAATTTTAAAAATTAACAGCAACAAAAAAATCATGAGGGGAGGATTTCTCCATATCTAAACAACCAGCTTCTAGCAACCTTGAGAACAAGTAGAGGGAGTGATTCTTGAGCCACATGAATTCAGACTTAGTCCATCCACCCTGCCCTCTTTTGCCCTTGAGGATGGTTCAAAACAACATAAAAGAGGAATTAAAATCAGGGATGTTTACATTACCTACCTGGACCTAGCACCAACACATTGAAAACTAATCTCTCACTAATGCTCCGTGGCTCATAGAAAGCCCAGCTGCCCCACAGTTTAAAAACAGCGAATACTTTTCCTCTCCTTTAATATCTAAAAGGGCAGAATATGAAAAGACCTCTTCTTTCCCCCTATAATTGAATCCCCACATCTGCTGCAACTGCTTATTAAGGCCTCTTCAGCCTGCTGGCCCCCGCTAAGGCCCTCTCATAGCCCCCGTGCCCTTGCCAAAACCCTCTGACAGCCTCCAGTGGTTTTTTTCAAGGTCTTTTTCCCCAGGACATGGCTGATAAGAGCCAATTGCACCACCATAAAAACCTTCGTGGCCCAACATAAACCTATACAAACTGCCAAGATGGAAATGTCCTCTGCACAAAGAGCAAGACCCCAGGGCCGGGGCCAATCCCTTGCCACTCCGGAAGCCCCAGTCACTCCCTGTGTATCCACTTGCTACTCGCTAACTGGGGCTCCTTCCTTATTCCTTATGTATCGGTTTTCCAGCCAGCGCACCCAATGTTGGAACATTGAAGGAGTATGCAATAAGCAGCACCCCTCCTACTTTTCAGAGCTCAAAACAAATTTAAAAATGAGATAAAGGAGTGGAAGGTGGCCAGTTATTACTTTATTCCTGATAGAACTGGGTTGCAGGATGCCGTTTCATGTAAGAGTCAGAAGAGCTTCCCAGTACAAGCTGCAGAATAAGGTCCAGCCGTCCTGGTCCAAAGCATTCTAGATTTGCCTCCTTGCCCCGGGATCAGGCCTCGTGCTGGCTGGATTCCAAAGAGGAAAGGGAACAGGAGTGAGCTGAGTATACCCACTTTATTTTCCTTAAATGTGCCAATTAAATCACAGCCCAGGGGCAGAGTTGGGAAAGGCCAGGGAACAGCCAGGTGTTACACTCTTGCAGCTTCCTTCGCCTGGGAAGACGCTTTTTGTTTGAGGTTTTTTGTAACTAGTAAAAGATGTATATGTATTACATGGCTGATTAAATAGCTTGATGTTTGCTTTTAAAGCCAAGATGGTAGAAGATGCTACCTGGTACCACAGTCATAATCCAGAAGCCTAAAGATGAAGTTTCTCTGGCATTATAAATTAACCTTAGAGAATGTTTTCCCACATTCTCCAGAAGCTTTTCATATGTCTTTATGTAGACACTGGAGTTCATACATTTATTAGCCATACATACGATTCACCGTTTGGAGCAAGATTTGAATAAAACCTTTTCTCAGGCCGGGCACGGTGGCTCACGCCTGTAATCCTAGCACTCTGGGAGGCCGAGGCGGGTGGATCACTCAAGGTCAGGAGTTTGAAACCAGCCTGAGCAAGAGTGAGACCCCGTCTCTACTAATAATAGAAACAAATTAATTGGCCAAATAAATATATATAGAAAAAATTAGCCAGGCATGGTGGCACATGCCTGTAGTCCCAGCTA
>CAUYRT010040148.1:0-14675 GCA_963574885.1 Lepilemur ruficaudatus
AATAAACTGCTTTCTTAGGTATTTTCTTAAATGGGGGAGGGGGCTTTTATATGTTTTTAATGACCTTTCTGAATTTGAGTACTGACATTTGAGAATAAAAAATAAAACTGAGCTGATTACATAAGAAAATTTTAGAAATTATAAGATCCTTAGGAAATGAATGCGAGCTGGAGAGCAGAAGATAAAGTGGGAAGAAGGTCAAAATCAAAGGAGGAAGAGAAAGAACACATGCCTGAGCAGAAGGGAAAGAGGGAGAAAGGAAACGGGAGGGCGCAGAAAGGAGGGAGGGAGAGAGAGACAGAGAGCGTATGCTCAGATTAAGGCAAGAATGATTAAGGCAAGGATGTTTAAAAGGAGAAGAGAGGTATTAAAAAGAAAACTAGGATTGACACAGGTGATAAGAACATTAGGAAGAGCAAATAAACAGGGGCTTAAGAATGATCTGTGCTAAGATGTGAAATGCCTACACTTGAAAATCTTAAGTAATGTCTACCTTTTTGTTAGGTCCTAATAGTCAGTAAGGGATTCTGGGCAGTTAGCAAGGGATGGAATTGCCCTTGGTGCAATTGCCCCACCTGGAAAGCAGGACAAAGGTGGACCCCAAGCCCCCATATTGGTCCTGCCCCACCTTAATCCTGCCCTGAGCTACTGCCATACCTGGGGGA
Source organism: Lepilemur ruficaudatus (assembly GCA_963574885.1). Lineage (NCBI taxonomy): Eukaryota > Metazoa > Chordata > Mammalia > Primates > Lepilemuridae > Lepilemur > Lepilemur ruficaudatus. The sequence goes on from CAUYRT010040148.1 coordinate 666, forward strand.
GGAGGGAATACCTTATGAATCTGTCAGTCACAACATAGTGTGCCAACTGCAAAATAATGCAGAGGACTCTCTAGCCCATGGGCCAAGCAACATAGGTATCATAGAGCCCAGAAATTGACCGAGAACAACCCGTATGCATAGTTAATACTCAGGTCATGTAACTCCCAACTGTCCAATCAAAGTGGTTCCATGTTGACATCTGAGCCACAGGGAGGTCCCAATCCAGGCCTTATAAAACAAGACTGAGACCATAACCAAGCCCTTTTTGCCCTTCCTTTTGCTCTCCTTTTGCTGCAACCATGGGTCCTGTCATCATCTACGGCATATGTATCACACTCTGTAAACCTATATCTTGCTCTCACTCTATAATCCTATCTTTCTCTCCAAAATAAACCTCATTTTCATGCTTACCTTACTTTGGTGCCTCTGGTCATTTTTCAGCCATGAGCACTCTAAGAATCAACATTTCAGACTGAAACCTGATATTTTCAACTTATAGGAGAGCAAAAACAATTTTCTCTCTATACCCTCTGAATTCTTAGCTGGGAAAGATTCCTGTAACAAAGACAAATTAACAAGAGAAAAAACAAACAGAAGTTTATTAAAATGTATGTTTCATATATACATGAGAGATTCCCAGAGAATGAATAATTCTCAAAGAGGTGGCTTTGAATTCAGGCTTATATAACATTTTCAACAAAGAACAGTAAATTTTTAGAGAAGTGGCATGACACAGAGAAAGGACTTTGAGTCTGTAGGGGCAGCAAATTGTGCGAAGGCAAATAAATGTTAGATAAAGGCTAGTTAATACAGTTTGTTATGACGATTTTTCTTGTGTGGTCACTAGGCTAACAATGGTCTAAAGTTATCTCCTATAATCAATTTTTGTCATTCCTGGTAGAGAACTGAGAAAGGACACCTTGCCTTTGTAAATTTATGTCCTCCTTTTAGGCAAATAGGGGGAAGGCAGAGAGATTTTCTTATACCTGGTTCTCTTCAATTGCCTTCAGCTCAAAATAATCCTTGAACTAACATGGCATATTTTAGGGTGGCATATTCTGATCTCCTCCATACTAACGTCATCTTTCGAATGGAAGAGGTGGGGGATTTGTGGTAAGGCCAAATCTGAAGTCCTCATCTGTTTGGCAATGATTCCCAGTGTTTTGTTGAAGTTTCTATTGTATTGAAATGGTAAATATGAGAAGCTCTGGACCAGTGAGAAAACACTCAACATAGGGTCAGAAGATTAAATCCAAATTCTAGTATTACCTTCTGAGTAGTTGTGTGAGAGTCATTTAAAATTCTCAGATCCCAAATTTCTTTACTAGGAAATTCAAAAGGATAACACCAAACATTAGGTTACTGGGCTGGTTAAATAAATAACATTTGAAGGAATAAAAAAAGATTCGTCCAATGTTGGCCACATAGTAAGGAATCAGTAAGTGTCTACTGAATCCGAAAAGACCATACTTCACAGAAACACAGTAGAGATAGAAACGCTACTGGCTCCATGAACAAATTTCCAATTCCTATATGATTTTTGTAATATTCTCCCTTAACTACTTGATCTTTTGAGTTGTTCCCAGAAATAATAGATTTTCTGCAAGACAAAGGAGTGAGATTCTGAGGGCCAGGGGCAGACTTTTAGTTGCCAAAAAATGATCAACCCCCCTTGACCTGTCCCAAGGCACATGGGGCTCCTCCTTAAAAAGCCCATGATCTTCCTTAGTTGGAGAGACGGATTTGAGGCAGCTTATACCATTCTCTCAACGTTAAAAAATTCCTTTCTTTCTTGGCAATCCTTCTTGTCTCAATAATTGGATTTTTGTGTGACAAGCAACTTGATCTAGGCTGAAACCTCCTTGTGGTTTTGATACCAGAAATAGCAGCCCAGGATAAAAATATGTAAACCAATGGAAACTAGGTAAGAAGAAAGCAAAGAGATTATATGGCTGTGTAAAATAGGAGTTGACCAAATTATTTGCCTCTAATTTGACTCCATCTCTTATTTACAAAATTCGTATGTGAAATTCTATATAAAACAATATATAACTTAAAGCATATTTGAAAGCTTTTATAAAAATATAAAATTTTCTTTATTCATTGATTAGCTTTTTCCCATCGGATGTTTGAAAAGGTATATTTCAAGAAATAATTGACTAAAAATGAGTAATACAGTGAATTCTTATGATTATTTAAATCTATTTAAATATTAGAAATTACATATAAAATATAATAAGAATTTTTTACTTTTATTTGTTTCTACATAGTTGTTATTTCCATAATCAATCAGAGAAGCTTAGAGGGAGTGAGTTGTTTAGTTTCAATTATAACAGTGTATTTAATTGGCATAGAAATATATTGAGTTACTCAGTATCTGAATCTATCTCTTCAGAAGATATTGACTGAGAAAGCTCTAATAATCTAATGTAAAAATATGTACTTAGAGTGTTTTTTAATTATGGATTATTGATCCAACTAACAGCTCCAAAAGAACTATTAGTGTCCATTATTAGAACCATTTAATGACTTTTTAAAGTCATAATTATTCACCTAATTGACCATTATAGTTGCTTTGGTAGAGTTAAGGCATGTCATCTAATATCTAGTTCAAGGCTTTTTAAAAACTAAGGTTATCAGTTCACTGTACTATCACAGAAAGGTAAGTAATCACTACTACCAATTGTTCAATATCGGTCCACTGGAGAGCAAAGATAACAGCTCAGTCTGTGGAGTGATTTTCAACATTGTCACACTAAGAGGTCACAATAGCAATGAATTTACCTGTCAAGACAGGCTGGAAATTTAAGTGTGGGGTGTACAGTACCCTCAATGAATTAAATCTATTTTCCTAACTTCCTTCCCTCTTCTCCTTTTCCCCCATCCTTCCTCCCTCCCTCTTTTCCTCCCCACTTCCTTGCTTCATTCTCTCTATTTCAATCTATTAATAATTACATACTGTGCCCTGGGTAACATAATTGACCCTAGGAGCACAGACTTAAATACAACCCATTTCTTTCTTTGTGTTCTGGTAAAGAGAAAGGTAAAAGTTATGGTAAAGTATGTTAAATATTATAATAAATATATGCAATGACATTGCAGAATGATGTCTTCTAATTCTGATGAGAAAGTCAAAGAAGGATGTCTGGAAGCAGTGATTGTATGGAATCTGAGCTTTTACTAAAAGGGAGTCTAACCAAGTAGATCTAAAGAGAAGGGTACATCTGTCTGTGACTCATGGTAGGGAATCTGTATTTGACTTAGCCCAACCTCTAAAGATTAAGGAAGTTAACTTGTCCTCTTTTTGCAGTTGCTGGAAGCAAAAATAACTCCTACTGTCTGTCTCTTACTTAAGAACTCTGTTACAGTTAACTAATAAGATACTGTTGCAAAAGAATATCACATATGCAAAAAAAAAAAGTAAAGAAAAGAAAAGGCTATTCCCAGTTTAGGGAGTTTAGCAGACTATTAGGTCTTGCTTTTTCCTTGACACTGCTTCAAAGTATTTAAGGTCTCATCTATGGCCTTTCTATAGCTTAGATATGAAAAAGAAATCAAACACTGGTGAACTTGCAGTGAGGTTACTTGAGTTATCTATTGTTTCTGATCCTGGTGTCTCCTACTGTTCATTTGTTTGAATTAGTATCATGATTTCTATGGAAGTGTTCTTACTTCACTTATTCAACAATAAGTCCTTTCTTCCTTTCATTACTGACAAGCAAGAATGGGGTGGTAAATTCAGTTACTGACAGAATTTATGACAGCAGGAAAGTCTGGAATTGCAGCTTCTGTTGTAAAATTAGTTCACTGACTAAGGCAGAGGAAGGAAAAATACCTGTTAAGATTATCAGAGAATAAAAGGATTATGGAGACAAGATAACTCCATTATCATTTGCTGAGGCTAGAAATCAGACTATCATGAATAGAAATGTTCCCTCTGTCTAGGACAAACAGCAGAATGGTATAGAAACCTAGAAATTTCTAATAGAAAATTTCTATCTTTGTATTGTGCACATGTATGTGTATGTTTAGGATTTAAAATAGTCCTAGAAATACTACAGTGACCAGAGAATACAATGTATGCAGCAAAGGAACAAAATCCAATGCATCTGAACACTGTATTTCATTTCAGCATGATGGGCATAAGAAATGCATTTGTGCGTGCACACATGCTCTCCGGTAGAGCTGTGCTGTGGGCATTGGGTGGAAGCAGGGAGTTGATGAAACATGAAGCCAGGGAGGTAAGTAGGGACATGACCTACTAAACTGGCTTTATATGGCCAATTAGGAGATTTGGACTTTATCCTAGAGATGACGGAGAACAATCAAGGGCAAGTATAGAAGAGCAGAGTTAGTTTCTGGAAAATTTACTTTGACCCCTGAATGAAGGATAGATGAACTGGGAAGAGATCTGACTAAAATTAAATTAATCAATACAGAAGGCTTGGATATTGGATATTGTAATAATTCAATCAAGAAATAACCTGTGCTTCAATTAATCACTGCCAATAAGCATGAATAGGGAGTGCTAGACTAAAAAAAAATATTTGAGAGCAAAAAATGTGTTTGGGATCAACTTACTAATGGGTTTGAATAAAAGGATGAAGTCTGATGAGCCTCATATTTCTGAGTTGTACAAGTAAGTGGGAAAAGTAGACATTCTTGGAGACAGGAAAAGCAGGAGAAGAGCAGTGTTATTTTATTTTATTTAAGCTAGGGCAAGGATGACAGGATAGATCATGTGTTTATTTTTGGTCCTGTTGATTTTGAGATGGCTTTTGTCATCTAGTTTATGATATCCAATAGGCAATGAGAAATATAGATGTGAGCCTGAGGGGAGAGGTCTGAGTGAGGGATATTGGAGACATAAATTTGAGTCGTAAAATTGGAAGTCATAAATAAGAGTCATAAAATTTGAACTACAGGGGCAGCAAAGAGACTGCCAAAGAGAGGAGACAGGATGAGAGCAGTTACAAGTTGAGGCCTAAACTCTGGTCAGCCCCACGTGAATGGAGTAAGTGGTGGAAGAGTAACCCTAAAAAACTCTGAAGAATAAACTGTCAAAAAGAGAAGAAAAAGATAAGGAGAGATTAAGATTATGGGATAGAAGAGAGGACAAGATTTCAAAGGGAGAGTCTAGAGCTGCAGCAAATGATGCATGAAATTTATCTAAAAGAATATTCATTTATTGTTAAGAAATGTATTAATAGGCTCAGCAAAATGTTGGGCACAAAATAAGCTGGGCTGCATAAGAGTGAATTGATATGGAAATGCCAATGACAAAGGGAACTATAAAGTTCAAACATGAACTATATATAGGGCTCATACTTGACATGAAAAGAAGCAGTAAATAAGATCTGTAACTGTAACCGCAGGGAGATACAGAATGCACAGATGCAGGATGAATAAAAGGTTGCTGTTTACTTTTGTTTTCTCTTGTTTAGGTTTTAGATGGGAGACACTCAGATCTGTATTGGCTTGAAAGGAGTCGGTGCATAGGAAGAGTTAAATGTTCAAGATAACATAAGTCATAATTAGAAGAGCGGGCTTCAAAGACATGGATGTTACTTGTAGCCTGGAATAGAAGAAGTAACAACTTTTCTGTTAAGACACGAAAGAAAGACAGGAAAGATCGTGAAGGGATACTTTGGGGCTCATGCCAAATGGCTGCTTTTGGGAGGCAGAATAATGGCATTGTTACACGCTGGGGCTCTGAGGAAAGATAACGTGGGTTCAGATCTCAGTCACATTGTTTGGGAAAGCTACTGGGGTTCTTTCAATTTCTTTCCTTATTTGTAAAAATGGAGTTATATGGAATTAAATGGGATAACATTCATCAAGTGATTAAAACATTGCATTGTAAGTGCTCAATTCATGCTAGAAGATATTATTTTTCTTAGGAAAAAAAAGGGAAAATCACCAAATAGCATTAAAGAATTCAGCTGTACAGTGGAGATGTAGCTAGTGGAGTGGGAATTGGGGGAAATTGGCTGACTACAAAAAGTGTCGCATGGCACTGAAAATTTTGCTAAATGAAGCTAGGATACCAGTGATGCCACTACCCCAATATACCAGGCTTGAACACCCAGTTGTCTCGTAGCTTCTGTCTCATTCTCCCCCTGTACCAGCTTTGATTTCATACAGCTTTAGCGGCTCCCCATTAAAATCTATTCTTTTGATTAATATTTTTTTTCTTTATTGAAGTATACTTTACATATCATGCCTTTCCTTCACTTTAAGTGTACAATTAAATGATTTTTAGTGAATTTACCAAGATGTACAGTTAATCACATAAATCAGTTTTAGAGGAATTCCTTCTCCCTATTGAGACCCCTAATTCCACTCCCCAACTACTTTTCAGGCATGTCCCACCCCTCCACAATGCCCACCATGTTGCTCAGATGTGGACAGCTTCTATAAGGCAGGCAACTGTTCTAAGCTCTGGAGAAACAGCATTGAACAAAACCAACAAAACTTTCTGCCCTAATGGAATTTCAATCAGGAGACACATAATGAGCAAGATGAATTAGCAAAATGGTGAGCATGTTAAATGGTGGTCAATGCTAAGGAGAAAGTAAAGCATGGAAATTGGGGGAAATAGGGCTACAGTGTTAGGTAGGCTGATATCAAAAGTCTTACTGAAAGGTGACGGTGACAGTTGGGTTAGAACCCAAGAAAGGTGAGGGATCAAGTCACGTGGCTAACTGGGGAAGGGTGTTCCAGGCAGAGATAACAGCAAATACAAATACCCTGAGGCCAAAGCATGCTGGCTCAGTTGAGAAACCACAGGGCCAAGTTGGCTGGAAGAGAGTGAATAAGGAAGCAGGAGAAAGGCAACAGGGCATTGCAGAGGTGTTGTGCTTTTATTTTTACTCTAAGTGTGAAAGAAAGCCACTGGCATTGTAAAAGCCTTCCTCTTGCTGTTAGGTTCAGCAAGGGGGAAAAAGAGAAGCAGAAACCAGTTGGGAGACTTCAAATAACACAGTCAAGAGATGCTGATGGCTTGGACTACAAGGATTGCAGAAGAGGTGGTGAGAAGTGGATGGATTCTGGATACATTTTGAAGGTAGAGCCAGGTTTAAGGTATCAGTTATGAAAGTAATGTTTTGATGACCATCTTTCTGACTGCTGTACATGCCTCTCATTTACTTCTAAAGATGGAAGCAGAAAACTTATGAATCATAGTTTGCCTCCCAAATGACTTTCTGTTCATTCCTCAGGTCTCTGTCATAACAAGAAATATCAGAACAAGATTCAGAAATTAGGATATTATTGTTTAGGCTTCATCCATCATGAGTGAAAATGTATTTAAATAACTAAGGTAAATTTTCTGGGCTTAGTTTAAAAAACAATACCTAATACCTTGATCTCATGCAACTAAAATCCTCTCTTAATCTCAGTTTTTCTAGCAATAAGATATTACTTTCTGCCAAATTAGTTCCCAGGACTATTTAGATCAGAGCTGATAGCATATGCTGTGGAAATATCATTTATTTCTATCACCTCTCATACATAAGCATCTTGTAAAGAAGAACTTTGACTTTTATAGTTTTTCAGTTCTCCAGAGTGATAATCAGGTTGTTTAATTTATGTTTTTCTATGATCTTCTATATGGCAGAACAATCAGTAGAAACTTCAAAGAGTTGATTCTTCCCAAAGTACTATTATAAACATTGATCTTAGTTATTTGTTACAAATAATACTATTATTTTGAAATGAAATCACCGCTAATAATTTTAGGTTTATGTTAAAAAAAAAAAGTTTGTCTTTCTTACATTTCCTATTTAGCTCCACTGCAGAATTTTAGTTAAAATATAAAGATCCGAACATCATATCTTAAAATCCTGGGGCATATTATGAACAATTGACATTATTGTTGGAATGCCCACACACCCATCATGAAGTGAAAGGAAACCAAGTCATTTAATTCAATCACCATCCTGTGGTTCAATATGGTGTACATAAGCAAACCATCACAGATATTTCTGTTTTAGAAGTTACTGATTTTGCATTTGGGGAGAGAAAAACAACTCTATACAAATAATCACGTGGGGAAACTCTTTCTAGTATCAAAGTTCAATCCATTTCATTTTTTAAAAAAATATTTAAGTATTTTTATACTAATGAGCTGCACATACAAGTTATAGAAAGTGACCTGATTATAATGTACTATTAGTTATCTAGAGTTTTAAACTATTTCAGGAAGGTATTACCAGGCTATCAGTTTAAGTAAATAAATAGTACTGTTGAACAATTTGACCTTCAAGTAGAATGAATAGAAATTTATCTACTAGGGTTTTGTAAAAAAAATCCTACTACAAAATATTTTAAACTAGTTTCATCTTTCTCATTTATTTTGACATTTTAAAAATAAGTTACACAAAATTTTCTTCCTCTTCTATTAGTTCCTAGTGATATATAAAATTAGTATCTCCCTAAACCACATACTTGATAGAAGATGTTTAAATTATATGATACTTCAAGACAATGGGAAGTCACAGAAACTGTCTATATTATCAAATTTTACTTATGAACCAATAGTTTGGCTGTTTTCTTATTATTTAACTTTTTAAAAGACATTCAGCATGATCACCATTGTTTTTGGCCGTATATGTAACCTAAACATTTGTACCCCCTTAATATACTGAAATAAAACAATAAATAAATAAATGAAAGACATTCAGCAAGTGTATACATTTATTTGAAGGAGAAACTATAATAAAATATTTCTTATTCAAAAACAATCTGGCATCTATTTAAACACTGTATCAAGAAAAAGTGTAGATTTTAGTCAGTTCCTCGATCTGACTACAGGCTGAAGGACTGGACTAGTGATATGGTGATTATTATACCCGGTACATTTGGAGGCAGTGTAATTAAGTGTGGGTAGGACCAGATTAGAAAGCAGACAGTCACATTCGGTCAACAAATGCTTTGAGAACCCACCAGGGCTGGGCACTGCACCAACACTAGGGAATTCCCCTGGTGCCCAGGAGGCTTTCTGCTGTATTTCTAAGATGCACATTTTTTTTCACATTTTACCATCTCTAACATTGTAGTGCCTCTGATAACAAATGGATGACATCTTAGCTTCCATGAAACATGGTAATTCTAAATCCCTTTACTAAAATAACATTAGTAGGCTGGTCACGGTGGCTCACACCTGTAATCCCAGCACTTCGGGAGACCAAGGCGGGAAGATCACTTGAGTCCAGGAATTTGAGGGGCTGCAGTGAGCTGTGATTATGCCTCTGTATTCCAGCCTGGGTGACAGAGTGAGGCTCTATCTCTTTAAAAAAAAAAAAAAAACTCAATAGCGTTATTTAGGAGAATAAGTAGACTAAACTGCCTGGAGTGAAGAGCATAGGGTAGAAGATATGAGTAGATCTTGATCCCTTTGGCAAATATTCTTATACCACCATGTGAGAGATCCAATACTGATATTTAAATATTATGCTGATTAATAATGTATATGTATGCAAATACTTTAATTCCTCAATTAGCGATCTGCATGAAGCCAAGATGGTACCTTGCTCTCCTTATATTTCCTCAAACATATGGAAAATAGGCACTCATGATATATTTACAAATGAACAGAGACATAATCATTGAGACTTTAGGTACAAAAGGCAGCTTTTGTTCCTCTTTTTCCCATTCAATTTGTATTTCTCTTCCATAAATAACAGCTATTTTATAAGGAATCATTTGCTTGAGTTTTAAGAATTAGGGGTCTCAACAAGGGGAAGGAATTTCTCTAAAACTGATTTATGTGATTAACTGTACATCTTGGTAAATTCACTAAAAATCATTTAATTGTACACTTAAAATGGAGTAAAGGCATGATATGTAAAGTATACTTCAATAAAGAAAAATAAAATAAAAGAAAAGAAATGTGATTATACTTACTTTTCCTTAAAGATAATCAAACTCTTTGGCCTTAATCTATATCTATATTTTGAAAACCACAGATTAAAAATTATAATTAATAATTTTGGATATTTTGGCATTTGACTTTTTCACAATTATGACTGAGTCTATAAGATTATTGAAATATATAGTTTGGGTTCTTTCCAAATATAAAGCACATGACAGGCTTCAAACAAATATTTGGGGATGGGCTAAGGTTATATCCCCAGCTAGCTAGAATTTTCCTTATGACCTAGGATTTTGTGTGTGTGTTCGCGTACCCTCCACTACAGAGCTGGGCATGAGGCCAAGACTCTTCTCTGCTATCGCCAAAAAGAGAGTGGAACCCCACAGATGTGGCTTGTATGAGTTCTCAAAAGGTCTCATTTCTCTTCTGCTTTTAGAAATTTGACAGGGTTCAGGGGAATTTAAACTATAAGAGCAAGCAGTCGCCCTGCTGATGCTATTATAAACGAAGGACTTTGGCTTTGCCCTTCAGGGAGTGCTCATAGCTTCCAGGGCCACATGCACCAGTTCTTCCCGAGACCTACAGAAGTGGTGTCCTTGCTCCTCTTCCTTCCACACGCCGCCCTGCTCAGTCTTCCCAGGTTTTGTCAACTCTTCTGTTTTGTATTTTGTGGGTTTAGCTGTTTCCTAGTTTCATAAAAATAGATTTCTTTGTATGTTTGGTATTTCTCATTGCTTTGGGGTAATTCTCAGGAAGGAAAAAAAGAAATTTCAACTTTACCCCATTATCTTTAAATCAGATATTCTCTGGGAGTATTTTTCCATTAAAGCAGAAATCATTGGATGTATTTTTACTATAGGTAAAATCACTTTCTAAGGAACTATTGTCATAATTTATTGATGAGCAGTTAACCTGTTCATCAATAAATTTATGAATTTATTTCCCCTCCCCTGAGTTATTACTGCTTCCTTACCATTCACTCTAGGCAAGCTATTTGTAAACTGGACTCTGCCCTACCAGGAATAGTATCAAATCCTCATCACTGCCTCATAAGTTGAAGCAAATAGGTTGGTTACCATTAACCAAGGTCATCTGCTGTTGACCTTGCTCCTCCCTCAGTCCCTATAAACACAGAAGAGCATTTATCTACATTCGGACAAATATTATTCTAAGTCCTTTCCTTTTATCCTGCTAGGTGGCCAAATTTATGATCTCTGCCATCATAGACAGTGTTTCCCTGGATTGCAGGATTGTTGTATTTGTTTTGGTTTGTTTGGCATTCTACTAATTAGACAGGATTTCTACTGTAACTGTAGGTACTCATATTACCTTTTAAGCTTGTCCGGTCTTCTGGGGATTTACAATCTAATGCTTTGCCACCATTTATGTGGATGTTCTAATGCTAGGGACCCCTTTGTTGTGACTCTGATTCTCCCTGAACTTCAAGACCTGGAAATGCGTTCACTCAGTACTGCCTACTTGGTTCTAAACTTCTAGGTCTTAGTCTCTTGCCGTATCCTGAAACCACAGTGTCTGTCTCAGCAAACCAAATGTGAGCATCTTATGAATATAAACAGAACCTACTGCCACTAATCTGCCTCTATGCCGACCACCTATTTGTAATCTCTGAACTTCCTCAGCCATACTTCTTTATGCAGAAAGTAACATTCTCCACAGTCTTAAGAAGTTGAGTAGAAGCTATTCGTCAAGTACTTTATGCTTCCACTGACTATATATCAGTTTAAAGCAGATAATGTTTATCAAGAACCACGGGAAGCACAACATGAGAAGTAAAGAAAGAGTGCCAACCTGGAGCTGAGTGAACAGCTGTGGCCTAGATCAGAAGAGCTATAACGGTGCTGCTCTCAATTTTAAATAAATCCTGTGAACGTCCTGAATGGCAGATCTTCAGACAAACTATATTTAAGTATCCATGTGTAAAATTAAAGAATTTTCTTTTATATACAGAGCAGTAGGTGTCAGGAACTAAAAGCTTGGTCTCAAACAAATGCCCGCCAAACTTTTAATGACTTTTTTTGCACCTCTCTGTTTATCTCCCTCTAAACTAATTATAGATCTTTATTCCTTAGGATTTGAGAATTGGCCGATTTAACAATTAATGAAATGGTAGAAAGTTTGGATGTTATTGAAAACATTTTTAATAAGCCTAAAGAATAATACACTATTTCATTTTTAGGAATTGTCATTAATATTTATCATCACACTACTGCTCAAATACACAATATCATTAAAAACGTGTGTTACAGAATACAAACATATTAAAAGCAAAATTAGGACAAGAATTGAATTTTAATTAATCCACAGGATTGTTTGTTAGTTTTTTAAGTGAAGTATTGAGGAACTCAAAGGTTAAGGCAATTATATGTTGCAGTGAGGGCTTCTGTATTAGAAGAAAAGTTAGGAGATTATCAGTGTAGATTTGGAATGAAGGAACTCTTTCTGTTAAGATAATAAATCCAAAATGTGTAAAGAAATAATAAAGACATTGCCTACACTCAAAAGGGTATGATAAAATATATTAAAAACAAAGTCCAAGGATATAATAGATCGAGAAAAGTGTCACTAAAATATGGAAGAGATAAAGGGTCATTAATCCTAACATCAACTAATGTCTATAAAGTGAGGGGAACAAAGAAACAATGGAAGAAAAGTCATCAAATAATGTGAATGAGAATTTCATAGAAGTAGAGGAAACTGAACTAAGTACACTAGTCATGCTTGAACCCCAGTAATTTAGGAAACTACCAAACATACTTCAGTGATCAGAAATGGTCAAATGGTTTTTAATCCAAAAGATATTGTGTCCTTAAAATGTATAAAGAAATGATGCTTTATTCTAACTTCTTTGCTGGAAGCCAAATAGCCAATGAATCTATGAATAGATTTTCAAACTCATTTGTACCCTGCAAAATGCAAATAAAAGGAATAATAAAGTATTATTCTTCAACAATCAGACTGGCAAAAATTTTAAGATGTAACATCCAGTGTTAGGAAGGACATGAATAAATGTACATCTTAATTTTATCCATAGTCAAAACATAAATTGTTACCAACATTTCGGAAACTAGTCTGGTAACATGTATCAAAATTAAGATTGCATGGAAACAATCCCACAGAAAAAAAATTAGAATGTGAGGATATACACACGCATGCACACACACAGAGATATGTATTGCAGCATTATTCATAGGAAAAATTAATACAGAAAGCAACCTAAAGAGACAACAGCAGGTAAATGATTGAATAAATGATGGTGCTTTCATTCAATGGTATATTGAACAGCTATTTAAAACTAAGTATTTAATCAATAGCTATTCAGATGGAAGAATACCCTTTCCTGCAAGCAGGAAAAGGCATTTAAAAAATAATGTGTACTAAGGGACCTCATTTTAATAAAAACAAGCATTTTCAAAAAGGATCACCATTTATATAGGCTTATATGTTTGTGTATATTTATTATACATAAGTATGAGAAGAACAGTGAATGGATCAGGCTGTTTAAATTGGTAATTCTGTAGACAAAGACAAGAGTTTGAATGTAAATTTCATTTTCAATATTGGAAAAATTTAATAAAGACCTTCAATAGAGACATTTAATAAAACTAAGCACAAATTCTTTTCTATCTGAGATTTATTTTGCTGTAAGGAGTAAAGTTGGAATCAAATCTTAATTTATTTTTCCAAGGACTGGTTAGTTTTCTGAACACCATTTATTAAATGTCCCATTTTTTCACACGCTAATTTGTGAAATGTCTTTATCGTATATGAAATCCCCAGATATACCTGCATCTATTTCTAAGTCTCTATCATGCCATAATGACCCATCTCATTCTGTATTGCTACCATACTGCTTTATTTCTATAGCTTTATAAAACAATCTATCCTAAAATTGAAAAACTCTATCTTCATTACTCTTCATCATAATTTTCTTAGATACTATCACATGTGAATTTTGCTATACAAACTCGAGTATCATTTTGTGAAATTCCAAAAAAATCTGGTGGACATTTGAGAAACAATGGTGATATAGCTCCTCTTGTATTTTTCTGGATAGAGCTGGAACCCATTCTACTAAGTGAAGTATCCCAAGAATGGAAAAATAAGCACCACATGTA
>CAUYRT010040150.1:0-22045 GCA_963574885.1 Lepilemur ruficaudatus
GCATGCCTGTAGTCCCAGCTACTTGGGAGGCTGAGGCAAAAGGATTGCTTGGGCCCAGGAGTTTGAGGTTGCTGTGAGCTGATGCCACAGCACTCTAGCCCAGGCAACAGAGTGAGACTCTGCCTCAAAAAAAGTAAAAAATAAATTAAAAAAAAAGAACTGATCAGGTGGTAGAAGCTCAGATAAGGCAGTCCTGGGAATCTCTCTTGATTCTTTCCTACACTAACAAGCCATTAAAAGAAGACCTGCTTTCTGGCATGGAGAACTATGTAATGCGTCTTTGCAGGATAGCCATGACTCGTTTGAAGAGGGACCTGGGGTAGTTCCAGGGAGAAAGTTTCATTTCTAATCACCCCGAGATTTCCTCTTGGAAGTTAGTGTTGCCTGGAAAGAAATTACATTAAATACTCTTTCTTGGCACCAAAGGGAAAATACAGAACAGTGAATTTATAAACTTGCTAAGCAGAGACCTGAAGATTTGCACAGCCCACATTGGTTTGCAGGCTCTAACTCTGGATTTACCCTATGAATACATGAAGGAATAAAACCATACAAGCACAACAGAGGCATAAAGTAATTCACAGCTGATGGGTCCAAGAAGTGTCCAAGCTAGGATGGAATTATTGGGCAATCACCCAAATCTGGAATCCTCTATACTTAAAAAGCAAGGGAGAAGAGTATACTTTCATTATTCTTGGTCTAAGGCTTTATAATTTTGCCAATCTAATGGGTTTCTCATGGTTGCTTTAATTTTAGTTTTCTTGATTACTACTAAAGTTGAGGATACCTTTTAAAAGAAGGAAGGCTATGTATTTGTAAATAATGACTTTAAGCATTGATTATAGCAGCATAAAGCAGATCATCTTTTGTGCTTGTGGTTTGCCTTTGGCATGATATTTTCTCTTCTTTCTGGAGGTATGTGAGTAGAGGTAAGATATGCTATCAAAAGTAATACCACTTAGCCAAATACACGCCTGTTGTATTTTGTCTCTCTGTGTGTTGATTCATTCAACAAGTGGAATGAGACACCACTTCTACCAGTCAGAATAGTGAATGCTGGCTCCTGCAACAGAAACCTCTCAAATCTCAGTGGCTTGACACAGTAAAGATTTATTCCCACTCAGACAAAGTCCTGTTGGATTAGACGGTTCTCCTGCATGGTGATTCTGCAGGGATCCAGGCTATTCCTGTCTTATGGCTGCACCGTCAGAACAAGGAACTTCCAAGACCATGGTGGCAAGAGAAGAGAGGGCTGAAAAACTGTGTGAACTACAATAAAATCCTAAGCCCCCACTGACTGAATGGATCCCCTCTTGGCCAAGGGGATCCAGAAAAACCTTAAAACTGAGTTCCCAGACATGAAGGGAAGGGAGGTCAGACATGCTTCAATTTTACCCCCTCCCTCTGGAGTTTAGATGCAAGTGACCAGCAATACTGTGAAAATAGAGATCACAAAACTAATAAAACAGACTCTGTGTGACAGTAAGATACTAAATTATTAACAAGACCTAAGGCCATGCAAGACAAAGCTTAAATCACACCTGCAGGCCATCAATTTGCTTAACAGATCACTTGGGTCAGTATATTGTGGCTTGCCTCTGATTAACAGAATTCCTTATTTTAACTCAAAACATTCCAAGCCTTTAGACAAAGCTTAATTTATTTAACCAGTTACAAATCAGAGAATCTTTAAACCCACATATAACCTATAAGCTCATTCCACCCCCTGCTTTGAGATGTCCCAGCTTTTCATGCCAAACCAATGTATATATATACCTTCCATGTATTGATTGATGATTTTACCTGCAATTCCTGACTCTGTCAATGTATAAAAGCAAACTGCAACCCAACTGCCTCAGGATCATTTGCTCGAGACTTCCTGGATATGGCTCCCCAAGCTGTGGTCACACGCATTGGCTCAGAATAAATCTTTTTAAGGTATTTTACAGAGTTTGGGGTTTTTTCCATTAACAATTGTATTGGATGATTTTAAGAACTTACCTTGGTAGTGACTTGCAGCACTTTTACTCACATTCTATTGGTCTGAATCTAGTCATATGACCCTGCCTAGCTGCAAGGGAGTCTGAGAAATGCAGAGGAGCACGCAGACGGACATGAGCACTCCCAGTCTCTGCTGTACACCCGTGCAATAGCACCTGTGCTCATTAATGAGACAGTGTTATGGGTGACTTAGATACACACCCATCCACCAAGGAACTCACAGTCTAACTGGTGGAAAAAAGGCATACAGAATTATGCCGTACTGCAGAACAGGATAATGAGAATTATTGATCAGGTGCCACAGAACTCTCCACAACTTAGAAGGCAGTACAGGTAGAGTGACCAGCAAGAACAAAGAGATGAAGGCCAGAAAGCATGAGGTGTATCTTGGTAATTGTGACCTAATACTTTAGTAGAGACAAGGACATGTGAAGCGGACGAGTGGAAGGAAATAAATCTGAAAATGTAATCTGGGTCCTGATCAAGGACAGGCTAAGGAATTTCAGAAGCAACTGACTATTTTTGAGAACGGAAATAAAAGAACATTAAGTAAAGCAACTAAAACAGTTCAACCAAGATAGGAAAGTCTGTACTAATGTTGTACCTTTGTTTCCTTATCTATAAAATGGGGATATTAATATTAATCTTTACTTTTCATGGTTGTTGTGAGGATTAAATAAATAAATACACGTAAAGTGCTTAGAATCATGCCTGATGTGGTAAGTGGCCCACATTAACATTGGCCAAAGAGTATGTAGTCTTGATGCACTAATCTCTCCAAGGGAGATGGCTGTAACTTAAAAGACAATCTTAACCAGGCCATTAAAGAAATTGCCCAAATGGGTTGACAACCAGGGCAAAGAAGCAAAACATCCGTGGTGGGGGTAGAAATAATTTTCTGGGAGTTCCAATATTTCAGGAAGGCCATATTCCCCTCCATTCCCCTCCATGCACTCTCTTGCTTTAAGAGAAAGAGTATAAAGTCATATTTCAGACTACCTGGGGAGCTATCCACAGATCTTGGGCAAAACCACGTGGTGGTTAAGAGAGTGAGTGCTGGTCTGAGAGTGTCTGGTGGCGATTCTGACTTGGCCATGTATCGGTCGTGTGCTCCTGTGCAGCTTATTTAAAACCTCATTAAGTCTGAGTTTCCACAGCCATAAAATGAAGGTAATACTTACCTCGTGGAGCTGTTAGCAGAGTCAGTGAGATGATACGTGTACGACATTGAGCATGGCATCGAGTTTTCACTAAATGTTCAATTAATGCTGGGTTTTATTTTTTATTAATTAGAAGACATAAAGCACAAATAAAAAACTAAATTCTGCAGCCAACTCAAGAGTCAACACAAATTCAAATATCTGGATAGTTGAAAACAATTAAAATAATTTGCAGATTTATTTCTATTCATATGTTTAGGTACCAACCTAGAGAAGTGACTATATCTGGTCAGTTGTTTCCTTCCCTGGAGGGGAACCTTTGAACGTATTGCTGACTTCGGTGGTGATTTAGCCTTTACCTTAACCCTGGTCAACAAAAGTCTTACAGTTGAGTTTTGTGCCTAAATTCCAGTGTGACTTTATTTTTCTGTCTTAATCCTGGGTCCTGTGCTCTTAGAGGAAATAGAGCTATGTCTGCTCATTTGGAAAGGGCTCTGTGGAGCATTCAAAGAAAGGCATGTGTGTTGTGGGGGTGCTTCCTCTACCTCTCCAAAGCCACCCCTTGGGTCCTGAGCAGGGCTGCCTCCTGCACACAGGTGCAGACAGTGGCTCTCCCCTGACCCTGTGCCTTCCAAAGAGCAGCCTGCTCACACTAGCGCCTCTCCTAAGATAGAGATCTCACTCCAGGGGGCCAGGTAGGTTAATGGAGCCACCGTTTTCCTTGGTGTGTCCCCTGAATCTTCCAGAATCAATTTCTCTCTTTAAAACTCCCTTCTTCTTCAGCCATAAAAGCCCAGAAGCCTCATTTCAAGTCAGGAGAATAGTGGCATATCATTCTATTAATACACACAATTTGGACTCAGCAGCCCCTGCCCCAACCCTACCCCTATGGTGTGAAGGACTAATTCAGGGAGGATAAAGGACGAAGAGCGTGGAAATTTAAAATCACTGTTTAAATTAGTTCTGCAAATACATACTGAAGCCTACTGCATGTTGGGCCTTGTTCTAGGTGCTGGGGAAAAATAAAACCCTGTTGATGGCCTTAAAGAGCACAAGTCAAGTGGGAGAGGTACAAGATTAATCTAGTAAATGTAAAGTCCGCATAGCAGGACAAGCACGACACTGAAAGTAATTACCGTGTGGGCGCCAGCACCGTGGAGGGGGTGTCATAAAAAGTCTCCTGGGGTACATGATATTGGAGCTGGGTTTCCAAAATTGAACACGAGCTCTGCAGGTGCAAAGAGGGGTAGGGAAGTGAATAACAGGGAGGAAGTATCCCAAAATCTTCCTACTCAAACTGTGGTCCACACACCAGCATCATTATCACCACTCGGGAGCTTGTCGGAAAGGCACAATTGCAAGCCCCATCCCCGACCTGCTGAATCGAAAGCTGCACTTAACAAGATCCATGGGCTCATTAAGCCCCAAGAGCACTCGTCTAGGAGGAGGGAACAGTCAGAGCAGAGGAGGGAAGGGCAGAAATCTGGGCCTGCTCAGGGAGTTATGAGAAGCTTGGACCAGCCAGAAAGCCTGCCAGGGGCAGTGGTAGAGGCTAGGGGGTGGATCCCACACCCACACTACATTTGCAAGGAGGAAAAGACCCTCCTTAACCTAAATCCTCCACTTGGAAACCCCAGACCTTTCCAACAGTAGTAGGGGCCACGTGTGGGAGCTGGTGGCTGGACTCTGGCATCCGTCTCACCTGGAGCCAGAGCCGACCTCTGTTTGCATTTCCTCCTCCAGGCTGGATCCGTTAGAGCTGACTCAGCTATCTCCCTCTGCCCACATCCCAGGCTGCTCTGATGAGAGTTCATACAGACCAATCAATCAGGCTGACTTCAATTAATCCTAATTGTCCTGCCGGGATTCCTTGCCAATAACTGGGAAGGTGTGGTGAGCCGCAGGCGTGACTTCATCATGGCTTTCAGAATTCCCATAGAAGCTGGAGGCAGCTCACCCCTGCCCTCAATGCTGCAGGCCTCTGTGTGCAGTGGTGAGCTCTGTGTGCGTGCGCGTGTGTGTGCGTGCATGCATGCATGTGCGTGTGTGTGTAAACACTCATCGTGCAGCACGCAGTAGAGCTCCTCAGACCAACCAGTCGCCTCCCTCCTTCCTGTGTCTTCTCCTCTGGGAGTAAGAAAAGATCCATCAGGCAGATTAAAAAAACAGACACTAGTAACAATCCAAGACCTTCTTTCCAAGAATCTAAGGGCAATCACTTGATCTCTTGTGTCACCTTTTCCGGACCTCTAGGCACAGTCACAGGGCTGCTTCCCTCATCTCTTACTCATTCCATCCTTGTCCCCAGACACTACATGTTCCTTCACATGGCTTCTGCACATGCTGTTCCCTTTGCCTGGAAAGCCTTTCCCCTTCTGCTGTATGCCCAAAGAACTCTCAGCTCGAGTTCTGCCTCCTCCCTGAAGTCCACAGCGACCTTCCTGAGCTGAGGTTGCTGCTCTGTCCTCTCCCTGTCCATAGTTCATAGTCTAGGCCTCCACCCGAACATTTCTCATGCTGAGCTGAGGCTGGGCTTGCAGGGCCTCCTCCAGGGCACGGATTATGTAACTTCTGTTTGTCTGCACCCTTGCACCAAGCGCATTTCTTAGTATAGAGCAGGCATTCAATAAATGTGTCAGGAAAATTCTACTCTATTGGGACTGAGATAGTCCAAACACATTTTTGTGAATAAGTTTAGTCAAGAAATAAGAGTTAATTTGTATTAAGTGTGCATCGTGACTGGAAGAATTCAAAGAAAATCTATAGCCCCAAATCTTTCCTCAACGCTTGAACATGCACGAGTGAAAAGTGGACAAGTGATGTTGACTGGAATACTGCGGGGAGAAAGAAAACTCAGGGAACTTGGCAATTTTGCAAAGGCCAATCTAACAAGGAGGAGTAGTGACTCTCCCGGGGCAATGCTGAGCCCCAGAAAGAGGCCCCCAGAGCCTGGCCAATTTAAAGAGCTTTTGCATCCCTTTCCCAGCCAAATGAGACCTGTCCACGTGAACAGTGAGATGTGAAGGAGGGACCGACAGAAGCAACCAGGACGGACCAGTTCCAACTCCAGCCACAGGCTCCCACGAACAGCAGTGAGTGCAGCGCTCGCTGAACTGCAAGAGTGGAAACAAGGTGATGGGGAGCTCCTTCACGTCCCTGGACTGGGAGCAAGGTCATCTTCATCGCATTGTCTGGGGGAGTTCAGGGTGGCAGGGGGAGAAGGCGGGTTAAGAAGATGGTACAGGAGCCAGACAAGCGGGGTTCACATCCAGGCTCCACCGCTGACCCTAGCATGCAGCCTCTTCTAGTGCCAGAAAGTAAGAAAGTATTAACAACAAAAAAAAAAAAAGAAAGAAAGAAAAAACCACAACGATGGGAATATATCAAAGGGACACAGGATCCAACCGAAAAAGCTCCCAATGGCCAAATCTGGAACAATTTGAGCAACAAAATAAAGTAATACCGGCTTATAACTCAAAGTATAAAATGAGTATCCATAAGTCCATACTGATATAAAACCATGATTAAATAAATAAATACATAAATGGGGAGAATAGACAAATCTCCCATGCAGAAAAAATTCTAAACTCTCTTCCTGCATCTACAAGGCCCGTGTGGTCTAGCCCCTGCCTACCTCTTTGGCTGAATCTCCCACCGCTCTGCCCTCATCCAGCGTCAGAGCCGCGGTGCATTCCTCGGGGGTTCTCCTTCGCTATTCCCTTGGCCTAGAACATTCTGCCTCCGATTCTTCACACACCTGGTCGCCTCTTGTCATGTGGGTCTCAGCCCAATGTCACCTCCACAGAGAAGTCTTCCTTGATCACCCTGACCACGCCCTATTCCTTTACTCCGTTTTATTTCCTTGACAGCACTTGTCATTTTTTTTTAGTTAGTCTTATTCACTTTTTTATTAACTTGTTTATTTGCATTTTCCCCTAGTTTAAAAAATGAACCATGATAATAATAACCTTGTCTGTCTTTTCACCACTGGATATCTGGCACATAGTATGTGTTCAATAAATATTTATGGAATAAATGATTGAATAAATTAATGCTCATCAACTTCAACATTCTTAGAGCCAGGCATGGTGCCTAGCACAGAGTGAGGATGAATATTGTTCGTGTGGTGGGTGTGTGCATGGATTAACAGATAAATGAATTAATCAGTGGATAAATGAGCAAAGAAAACAATAACTGAGTATAAGTGAGTATAGTATGTTTATAAAATCCCAGGCTCACCCCACATAATGCATTAGTTAAGAATTCACCCACCAGGTGAATTCTGCAAAGCTGTCCTGCACATGTGGCTGCAGAAAGCCAGCCTGGTTGGAGTTTATGGGTAATTTGGACTTTAGCTTTTGGAGATGCCTGTCTGAGGTAGGGAGGAGAGGAAGCCTGCGAGTGTCTCCTCTCCAAACGTTTAATGAGGCTTTTGGAACAGATCATTTGGAGAGGAAGCTGCGGAGATGGGGGCTAGGGTATAAAAATAGATGGATTCCCTTATTGAAATGACTCCCAGTCATATTTTCCCTGTGTCACAAAATGATTAAAACTCATAAATTACCATTAACTGTGAAGTGAGCAAATAGTGAACCTGCAAGTATCTCTTCTGTTCTCAGGAGCCCTCAGGGGGCTTGACGGCTGCAGCAAGATGCTTTACCTGCAAGTCCAGAGGCTACATCAGGGAAGAACCTCAAAGACCCCATGGTTCCCAGACAGAACAAGTATGTGCAGCTTCTAGAATCTGTTCTTGCAGGGCAGGGCCCCGAGGAGTTGCTCTCAGATGACATCTTTTCTCAGGTTCTGTGGCTACAGTGTGCACAGTGTGTTGAATGTGGAAGGACCTTCTCCCTGCATTAAAGCAGCAGATCTCTAGGGCAATCCCATGGAAGGCACCCAAGGGCCTAGAGAAAGGACAGATGCCTTTCCTGCCCTAATGTGGTCCCAGTGGGGCTTAGAGCGCTGAGTCCCAAACTAGGTATCGAATCAGCATCTCCCAAAGGTCTTTACTGTGGAAATTCCAGGTCCCAGCCTGCACCAATGAGCCAGAGCCTCTCAGGGTGAGGCCCAGGGGTGCTGTGTTTTAAAAACTCGCTGAGCACCTCACTTACCTTCCCGCCGTCATCAAAATAGACAGGGACGAAATTAACGAGGCAACAATTTCCAGACCCTGAACCAAAGACAGTGCAGAGTCGTGATCCCTGAGAGAAGGACAGCGTTCAAGACGCTGACGTTCCCTCAGCTTGCCGCCCAGGGGCACTTTGCAAAGTGCAGCGTGGGGAGGGCAAACCCAGGCGCAGCCCAGCGGCCGCACTGAGCCCAGCAGGGTTTGGAGCATGGGCTGCCTAAGTGGCTGGAATTCAGGAAGGCAGGCACAGGGAAGGAGAGCTTCAGAGAGGAAAGACCTAGAAATTTGTATGGCCACGCCCTGTGGGTTTTTGGTTGAAGCCTAGGGCTCTGAATGACAGAGTGAGACTCCACGAGGCCTGATGGAGCCTAGCCGCCAACAGCTGGAGAACTGAATGGGAACACCAGACACTCTGCAGGGCTGGGAGCTCCAGCCCAGCTAGATGGAGAAGCCTTGGTGTGACCTCAGGTAAGGCGGCATAAGGGCCACGTGTTGGGAGTCAGAGCCATGCTCAAGGCCATGCTTCTAGGGTTAGTGAGGACTATACCCTAGAGCAGAGTTTCCTGACCTCCAAATCCAAAATGTCTGTGGACATTGCAAAATACCTCTGGAAGCAGGGGCAAAAATCTCCGTCAGCTGAGAACAGCTGCTCCAGAATAGGGGCCACATCTTATGACTCCTGATGAGACTAGCCTGTCTTAAACAAAAACAAATAAATAAAACAAAGCCTGATAGGATCATGAGAATTCACCAGTATTTTACATGTCTGCAATAGCAAAACTCACATTTAAAAGAAAACAACATAATCCAAACTGCCTGCAAGATGTCATCCACAGCATCCTACGCACAGGAAAACACTAGCAGGGAAGTGAAGCAGAAAGACAGGACCCACAATCGATAGGAACAGACATGTAGATGGCACAGGTATTGCAATTAACGAAAAGGCTCTGAAAAATAGCTATTATAAATGAAGGGTCAGGAAATGTGAAGACAGATCAATAGAAATTGTTCAATCTGAAGATCAGAATAAAAAGAGCTTTTTTAAAATGAACAACCACTACTTATATAGTCAATTGATTTTAGATTAATGTGTCAAGATTTTCAGTGGGAAAGAAAGTCTTATCAGCAACTGGTATGGAAACAACTGGATAGTGACGTAAGAAGAGACCCACACCATATACAAAAAAATCAGCTTGAGATGGATCAAAGATGGCTCATCTTTTTTTTTTTTTTAAATTTCAGGAAATGTCCATACTACCTAAAGTGATCTACAGAATTAATTCAATCCCTATCAAAGATGGTTCATCTTTGAATCTATGGTTTGGTTTTAAACATAACATCTAAAACCATAAAGATGCCGAAAGAAAGCATAAGAGAACATGAGTTTGTGTAAGCTAAGGTTTCTTAAGTATCACACAAACAGCAAACAGCAATAACTGTAACAAATAATAAATTTGGTATTATCAAAATGAAAACCTTTTATTTCTCAAAAGATACTGTTAAGAACATGAATAAACAAGGCACATATTTGGAAAAAATATTCTCAAAACACATATTTCACAAAGGATTGGTATGCAAAATGTAAAAAGAATGCATACAACTTAAAATTATTTTTTAAAAACCTCAGACTTCTAAAATAAGCAAGATTTGAACAGACATTTCACAAAAGGAGATACATAATTGACCAATTAGCATGTGAAAAATGTTCAACATTACTGGTCATCGGGAAAATGAAAATTATGATGTGTATAAATACGTCCAAAGTAGCTAAAATTTAAAAAACTGGCAACACTCAATGTTGGAGAGTGCATGGAGCAATCAGGACTCTCATGAATCGTTGGTAGGGATGTAAAATAGCACCACCACTTTGAAAACAGTTCTGATCGTGTCCTATAAAATTAAACAAACACCTGCTCTATGACCAAACAATTCTACTTCTAGATGTTTACATAGGAGAAAGGAAAATACACGTCCATAGGAAAAGACTTGTACAAGAAGATTCATAGCAGCTTTATTGACAATATCCAAAAGCAGAAAACAGCTCAGATGCCATTAATAGTAGACTGCCTAAACAAGATGAGGTATCTTCATACCACGGAATACTATCCAGTCATAAAAATGAACAGACCCCTGTTGTATGCAACGGCATGGATAACTCTCAAAAAGCATTAAGCTAAGCCAAAAAGAAAAGTCTTACAAAAAAGCGTGTACATTGCATTATTTTATTTACATGAAATTTTATAACCATTGTCTTGGGGAGAAGGCATTGACTGGTAAAGTGTATGAGAGAACCTTCTGGAGTACTGACAATGTTCTATAGCGTCACAGGGGTTTGTGTTATACAGGTGTATGCATTTGTCAAAACTCAGCAAATGGTACACTTGAAACTGCACATTTGTCAAAACTTGCCAGCAATACATGTAAAACCTATATGTAAATCTGTATGTAAAAAAGAAAACTTAAACAAATATTAAACTCTTATAATAGTATCCATGCTAATGTATTCAGAGATGAAATATATTGATGTCTACAACTTACTCTGAAAGCCGTCCAAAAATTAGATGGATATAAAAATGAACAGATGGATAAATGTGTGATAAAAATGTTAATTGTGGAATCTTAGTAGTGAGAATATGGGCGTTTAGTCTATAATTTCTTCAGTTTTTCTGTATATCTGAGAAATTTTATAATAAAAGGTTAGAAAATAAATGAATGGAAACTTAGTAACCTGTGGGTCACAACCAAGCCCCTGTCACGTGTGCATTCGGAGTTTCAGAAAAAAGAAAGAGAGAATGGAGGGAAAAATTTAGGAAGAAATAATTTCCAAAGTGTCTCCAAATTTGGTGAAAAACATCAGTCTACAGATTCAAGAATTCCAAAGACTTCAAGTTGGATAAAGAACACAATAGGCACATCACAAAATGCTGATACCAAAAATAAAGAGAGAACTTTTAAAGCAGCCAGAGGAAAAAAGACACATCACATATGAAGGAACAATGAATTGAATGACGACTGATTTCTCCCAAGGAAAAACAAACTGAGCCCAGAAGAAAGATGGAAGCCTGGCTGGGAAACAATGTCATTGCGCAATTCTATACCCAAAAACCCCCACCAAGAAACAAAAACACAAAAGCAAGACAGGTTTCAAAACAAGGGGGACATAAAGCCTTCAAGATAAGCAAAAGCCAGGTAGGCTGTCCCCAGGGAATCTGCACTGCAGGAAATGCTAAAGAAAGTTCTCAGGCTGAGGGAAATAGAAACAAACATAAAACCAAATCTATTGTAAGGAATGGAAAACATAAGACATAGTAAATACACGTGTAAAAATAAAAGACTCATTTTTATTTCTTAAATTCTTTTAAAAGACACCTAGTTATTTAAAGCAAAAATAACACTGTGTTGTGGAGTCTGTAGCTTACCTAGAAGGAAAATATTTGACCATAATGGCACAAAGGTCGCTGGGGCAGTGAACAGAATTATACTGTTTTGGTTTTACGATTCATGTGGAGTAGTATAAGATTACTCTAAATAGAGTATGGAAAATTAAACATGCATATTTTGCTCTTTAGAGCACCCACACAGAAAATGACACAAAGAAGTATAGCTAACAGCCAATTGAGGAAATAAACTGGAACATTACAAAATATTTAATTAGTATAAAGCCAGGTGAGAAAGGAGAACCCAGAACCCCATTTAGAAAAACAGCAAGATGACAGATTTAATTGTATCAATATTTACATTAAATATGAACAGATGAAACATTGCCATTAAAAGACAAATTGTCTGAATGGATAAAAAAGCTAGCCACAGCTACGTGCTGTCTAAGAGACACTCTTTAAATACTATGATCCGGGTAAGTGGGCAGACACACAGAGCACGTGCCAAGAGAGGAGTGACGACAGCAATGTCAAAGAACGCAAGAGCCACGTACAAAAATCAACTCTATAGCAGCAGCATACAATGGGAAAATAAAATTTAAAAACAATTCCATTTGCAAAATGTAAAACCATAAATACCTAGGCATAAATACAACAGAGTATGTTCAAAGCCTTTAAACGAAAACCAGGAAACCTTGCTGAGATAAATTAAAGAAGACTGAAATAAACGGAGAACTTTACAATGCCCGTGGCTTGGAAGATTCAACATTCTTGCCATGCAACTCTTGCCAAATTGATGTATATATTATTAATATATGAGAACCCAATCAAAACACCCATGGGCATTTTTTAGAAATTGACAATTTAATTCTAAAATTTTTTTGTGTAAATAATTTTTATTTATTTATTTATTTATTTATTTTTTCATTTCAGGGTATTATATGAGGATACAAACATTTTGGTTACATTTTATGTCTTTGCCTCTCCCTAGCGAGGGTAAGAGGCGTGCCCTTCCCTCTACAGTGTTCACCGCGTCCATTAGTTGTGAGTTTACCACCCCAACCCCCTAATCCCTGGAGAATATTGCCATGGTGTGAGCACCATAGTGTTGATCAGTCAGTACCAATTTGATGGCGAGTACAACCTACGGAGCTAAAGCAATTTGGAAGAACTAAGTCGGAGGACTCACGCTGCACTGACTTAAAGATTTACTAAAAGCCTGTAAGAATCAAGAGAGTGCGATGTTGGCTTAAGGACAGACACATGCGACAATAAAGCAGAATGGAGAGTTTAAGACAGATTTACACATCTACCGTTAATTTATTGTCAATAAAGATACCAAGACAACTCAGTGGGGGAACAGAAAGACTTCAACAGGTGGTACTGGAACAACTGGATAGCTGTACGGAAAAAATCTAACGTCCCCCGTTATCTTGTACCATACAAAAATTCAATTTGTGGTAGATCATAGACCTGAATGTAAATGCTAAAACTCTAAAGCATCTAGAAGAAAGCATTTAAGAAAAGCTTCATGGCTTGGAGGTAGGCAAAGATTTCTTAGAGAGGGCCTTAAAAGCACAAATCGTAAAAATAACTGTTAAATTAGACTTCAGCAAAATTAAAAATGTCAGCTTATCAAAAGACCTCATTAAGAAAAAGAAAAGGCAAACCACACACTGTGAAAGAAGTATCTGTATATCTGACATATATCTGATAAAGGACTTGCATCATACATGTAATTCCTATAATAATTCAAAGAAATGTAACACCCTCTAAAGATGAGCAAAACATGGGAAGGTGCACCTTGTAAGAGAAGACACAGAATGTGAATGGCCAATGTGCTCATAAAAGGGTATTCAACGCCGTTTTCACCAGACAAATTCAAATCATCAACACAGTTACAATGACGTCCTACTTCACGCTAACACTGGAAAACGCGCCATCGCGAAATGCTGAAAACGACGTGCACCCGTGGAAACTGTCGTGCTTTGCTGGTGGCGTGTAACATGTCACAAGCACTTTGGAAAACTCTTTGACGGTTTCCTGTAAAATTAACTGTACAGCTACTCTATGACCCAGCACATCTCTCCCACGTTTAGCCTCATTGCTAACGGAGGAGGCAGTGGAGGCAGAGGCGAACAAAGAAGGAAGCAAGGTCATTTCAGACTGTGGATGTGATCAGGTATTTTTAACATGCTTGGAGAGGTTGTTGCGGTGGTGGCTGCTGCTGTTCTTATCATTCTATAAGATCCTTGATGGCTGAGATGATTCTGAATCATTCCTAGACTCTAGCACAGTGCCTGGGAACATTGCTAAAAAAAGTGTTTTGAATGGCTGGAAGGAATTAATGAATCAATGAACCCAACCATAATTCAAAGAAAGCATGTAAGCCCCAATCATGAGTTACTTTTGACAGGAGCATGTGCCTAGGGCAGGGAGATGGGCTGGCTGGAGAAGTCTGGGAAGGCTTCCTGGAGGAGGTAAGCTTTGAACTGGATCTCCAAAGAAGGAACAGCAGCTGACAGGTGAATAAGAGAACTGGACTGAGCTGTAAGGGAAGATTCAGATGAGGAGGAAAGGACTCCAGAGGGAAGCCTGGTTGGAGACACGTCATGCATCTGTGGTCGTCATCATCCCTGGGGTCAGGTGGAACAGAAGGCTCTGCTGATGCTACGCGCAAGGAGAGGGAGGTCTCAGCCCCGCCACCAGGGCTCAGCCTGCTCACCCCTTGGCAGCCCTCAGTCATCCGAGTCCTGCAGGCTCTCCGAGCAGCAGCCTAAGGGTGTTTGTTCGGTCTGCTCACCGCCCCTGGCCCTGGGGAAGTGTCTGGCCCATTCCTGAGCTGTTTTCGGAGTGGCCTTGGCTGACCTCCCAGCAAGCCGCGGGCGGAGAAGCGCGCATGTGCGGTGACTTCGCAGCCGCAGTGTGAGTGGAGCGCAGGTGGCGCAGGACCAGAGCCGGTCGGAGCCCTGACCCCAGATTCAAACTAGCTGCACTGATTTGTTAAACCCTAAAAAAAGAAAACCAATTTTAAACCTGAATTATAAACCTAACCAACCTAAAAAGATCATTTTTAAAATACCAATGAACCATTTTAAACTAGAAACATATATTTATTAAAAATTAATGATTTGGAACAGTGTTTTCCAACATTACAGAACATCAGACACCCCTAAAGGGCTTGCTAGAAGACAGATTTGTCCCCGCCCTGTCCCGGGGGTTTCCCATCCAGTAGGTGCGGGGGAGGCCTGAGAACTTGCATTTCTGAGGAACTCCCACGTGATGCCCATGCTGCTGGCCCGGGATCACACTGAGAATCACTGACCCCAGGTCATCGAGGAGCATCAGAATGGTCTCCAAACCTGAACCACATGCGTTTTTGGTTCTTCTTAAATCTCTGGTTTGGAGTGACAGCTGTTAACACTTCCTGAGTGGCTACCCTGATGCTATGGTTTTTAATCTTGGTTGTTTTAAGATACCTCTTGGAAATCTGATCTTAAGAATTATATAAGTCCTCTCCACAGAAAAACACATGTGCACAGGTGCACAAGGGATTTTACCTGCATTTTTCTGAGGTTGAGTCCAAAGCGCCCTGTTTCATCCCTGGACCCCAGGTTAAGGAAATCTGCTAATGCAGCCAGAGGCTGCACCTGCAGTAGGAACACGCCTTCCAGGTGCTGCCTGGCCTGGCTGTGTGACTTTAAGCCAACCGACTACCCTCTCTGAAGCTGTAAAATGGCACGAACTGTGCATTCCTTTGGTTGCCTCTGGAGAATGGGCCTTGGGAAGTTGGAGAACAGACCTTCAATTTTTGTTTGATGTACTTCTTTACTGCTTAAACTTCAAGCTGTGTGTAAATTTAAACACAAACACACCACACAATCTTGCATTTTAGTTTCTAAATACGTACATACATTTTTTTCATAAAATCCAAATCGATAGCCAATTAATAACCTTTGACACTTTTGTGTGGTGCATACAAATGAAATTTTAAAATTCTGCAGCCATGGTTGTTTTTAGTTCCCATGTACAGGACAATGAAATTGCACTAAAGTGGTGAATAACTCAAGCTAAATAAATAAATGTGGTATAAACATTAAATATGTCCCATCCTCTCTGGATTATTTGAGACTCAGTGGGAAAAAATATGTCAAAGAGCTTTGGAAATGTGTTGTCCGTGTTTAAAGACTATTAAATATTATCGCTGTGGCCATCACCCTAACATCTACTGGGCTGGAGAGCCTTCCAAGGGCTCCCTGAGAGCCCCTTCTCTCTGCTGGCATCTGAAACCTGTTCCCTGCACACCCAACGATGTTCAGTAGAAAAAGGGCATGTAGGGGGCTCTTCTTAGAAAGCAGCTCAGTTCTTTAACATCCAAATTCCAGCGCACGTGTGTGCGTGTACACGTGTGTGCGCCTGGGCAGGCGTGTGCACACGCGTGGCTGGGTGAGGTCTTTAACACATGCTCCCGCTCCTCCTTAACGAGCAAATAAAAGCCTGCAGCTGGCCTTTTCTCGGCCAGTGGGCTCCATCCCCACTTCGGCCCTCCTGCCCTGTCTTCTGAAAGTCATGGGCAGCTCCGGAGTTTCCTCCACGAGCTCATTGCAATGGCCCCAGTAGCCAGTCAATGACTCCCTCCCCATGCAGTCAGTGTGCACCTCACACGACGGCAGGCTCTAGTGGGTGCCAGGTCCCCTACCCTTACTTCTCCTCTCCTGCTGCTGTGGCAGTCCCCGGCAGGCTGCCCTGAGTAAGGCAGTGGCAGGCCCTGGCTGCTGGCTGTCCTCACCTGACACCCACCTAGGCTAGGCTGAGTCAGGAGCGGGGATGAAGCCTCGGCCTGAGAGTCAGAACTCCAGCTCCCAGGCCTCACCCTGCTTAACTCAAGGGCTTCTTATTGTTAGTGTGCAGGCTGCTCTGTGCCTCGTTGCTGGCCCCGGGATGATGGTATTAGCAGCGAGCATCTATTAAGCCCTTGCCAGTGCTGTCCTGAGAGCTGTCCGTGTATTGTTTCATTCAACCTTCACAGTGATCCTACAAGGTGGGTGCTAATATTACCCCCCATTTTGCTGACAAGAAAACTGATCACAAAAAGTTGAGTTACCTTGTTCAAGATCACACAGTCAGTAAGCGGCAGAGAACAGGTAAGTTTGATTGAAGTAAAATAGCCAGATAATGGGATGCCTAGGTCGCCAGTCACAGTGATAAACTTTAACCACTGGAGGGAATATTGAAAGTGATCCCTGGACTGGAAGAGCAGGGCATCCACTCAAGGACACACACACACACACACACACACACACTAAGATGCATGCAGACACACACACAGATGAACACACACTAAGATGCATGCAGACACACACACACACACACACACGGGGCCTGAGGAGCCCAAGTTAGACCAGCATTGATGGATGTGGTGGCTGGAGAGGTCTAGGGTGAGGTAGCTGGAGAGACCAGGGAAAGAAGCTAATCAAGGCACTTCTTGGAGGAGGCGAAACAGGGATAAGCCTGAATAAAGGGAAAGACAGACAGTGGAAGAAAAGGTGACCTTCCAGGCAGGAGGAGTCGCCCTGTAAGCACAGTGGGGGCAGTAGGAGGGATGCAGGGATGTCGGCCTGCATGGCTCAGGCAGCCAAAGGTTTGAAAGAGTCCCTGGTCGTGTTCAGCCATGTAGCAGCCAAGACCTGGGCCATGTCAACTGGCCCTGGGTTTGGGTTCCAGCTCTGCTACTGACTGACTATATGGTGAGCATGTTACTTAACCACTCCAGCCTTGGTTTTCTCATCCATAAAATGGGAATAATCATAGGATCTGCCATATAGAGTTGTTGAAAGTATTAAAAGAGATAATGCATGCAGAGGGCTTAGCGTGGGGCCGGCTGAGGATAAGCACCAAGTAAACGGCGGTGACTGTTGCTGCCCTTGTGACTCTTCATAACTGTGACGATGTTGTTAGCATGATGTCTGGCACACACGGGGTACTCCAGCGTCAGCTTCTCCTCCCATGGCTGCTCCCTATGCCTGTTCATTGAAGACAGAAAAAAGATTCCTTTACAGTGCCAGAGAGGAAAAGTGATGCCTCCCTTTGCTCCCCCAACTGATGTCCAGGGAGGAAACCGCACGGTCTTTTAGAAGAGGGACAATGTGCTAATAAACTGCACAGATTCTGAGAACCAGGCGCCCAGTAATGACAACTCAGTAGCTCTGACAGGTGAAATTGAACACTTAGAACATTTCACTTGATTCCTTTCAAACAGAGAGCGAGGTGGCCCACACCTCCGCTTTGTCCTTAATTGGTCACATTTTGAAGCATGCTGTTTACTTGTGACCCCGGAGTTAATAAACAGCCAGAGACCTCACTGTACTGAAACTCAGTTTACAGGAAAGAGATTTGCTCGGTGCCAACAATCATCTGCTAGGACTTTAAATTACCCATCCGTCAGTTTCTCTTTTCCTGGGAGGTATTGTTTCACGCCGAGTGTTCCTTGCTAGATTGAGACCAAAAAAACATTAATAAAAAATTCAAGTTCACCCCAAAGTCACCTAAAACACAACGTGCCAGCATGCCCCCAGCCAGTCCATGTTCTAGCCCTCCTCCCCGTCCCAAGCCAGTCTCCCTTCTGCCTTGGGTGGTGCCAAGCTGCGGACTGGACATCCGCTTTGTCACCACCCTCCCTCCGCACCTGTAGTCGATCACCCAATCTGACGATTCTGCTTCTGAAGCGTCTCTCCACTTAGCCCCCTGCCCCAGACCCTCCTCTGCCGTGCTAACAAGACACCTGCCACTGTCTCTCAGCTGCCACCCCGGGCACCATTCTTACTCTCTTTCAAGCTATTCTCCATGAGGCTGTAAACGAGATTCTTCTAAAATGCAAATTCAGTCCCATCATGCTCCTGATTAAAACTTCCCAAAGGCTCCCTGTTAACTTCAGGGCAAAGTCTCAGCTCTCTGTGACACAGGCAGGGCCCTCCAAGATCCGCCCGCCTGCCCCTGCATGCTTGCTCTCTCCTCTCCTCGCTGCGCTGCAGCGGGGGCTCCAGCAGGACCAAAGCAGCTGAGGCCCTGAAAGACTCGTGGCTCTGCCAGCTGCACACCTGTCCCTCTGTCCCAGGACACCTGCCTTTCCTTGGCCTGGAAAACTTCATCCCTTCCCCTGCTTTGGAGCTCAGCTCTGACATCACTACCTACACGAAGCCTTCTCTGACAGTCACTGCTATAGAAATGGAGCTTTTCTTGGAACAGCACGAATACATTTCAATTGTTGAATGCGTCTCGTTGAATTAAAGTTCCCTGTATTCAAGCCTGTTCTCTGTTTCCTACTGGGAGCAAGTTGACGTCAGTGCCCTTGAGTCTTGGAACCCAAGCACCAAGCACAATAGGCATCTTGTGGATGATTTCATTTTGCCATCACCATATTCATATTAGGCAGGTACCATGCCTCTTCCCATTTTATAGAGAAGGAAACTTAGACTCAGAGAGGTTAAGCAGCTTGCCCAAGATCACACAGGCAGTGTCGGACAGACTTGAACTAAGATTTAGTGACTGGAATGGGAAGAGGTGCTCCAGAAATACTGGTTTCTTTATGGAATGTCAGTCAGGTGCTCATTCTTTTAAATCACCACCTCCCCTTACCCCGAAGATACATTTAGAACAAGAACCTAAAGGATCCTAATGAAAATGTTCAGACACATATTTATGATATTAAAGGGATACTACCTGGATAACCTCTTCTAATAGAAAACTCCCTAGAAAATGGGGTTATGGAAAGAGCTTGAAT
Organism: Lepilemur ruficaudatus; assembly: GCA_963574885.1. Classification (NCBI taxonomy): domain Eukaryota; kingdom Metazoa; phylum Chordata; class Mammalia; order Primates; family Lepilemuridae; genus Lepilemur; species Lepilemur ruficaudatus. Next base: position 19,447 of record CAUYRT010040150.1, read on the forward strand.
TTAGAGACCCTGGGGTCTGTCCCAATGAACTCTGATCTTTTGCTTGTTGCATAAATGTCCTCAAACAAAAAGCCCTGGGTGCTTGCAGTTGGTGTGCATTGGAACGCTGGATACCAAGGGGCTGTGGGTGGGGCAACCACAGTGTCTGTTACGAACAGTCACAGTTATAGTAACAAGGTTCCAGTCATTGAACGTGGACGATGTCCCAGACACTGGACTGAGCACTTGGCAGGACTGTGCTCTCTGATAACTTGCCCAGGGTTGCACATGGCCAGTAAGCAGTGGAGCGGGACTGTAACCCCACGCTCTGAACCGGAGCACATGCTCCGAACCCTATTCTACTGCTACTACACTCTGCTGCTTATTACTGTCTGCTAAGACGTGAGCAGGCTCAGTGGCTGGCGGAGACTGCCCAGGCGGAGCTGCTCTGGCCTGGACGCGCTGACCAGTGCTGTGTGAACAGCACGGTGTGCACATGAGGGGCTATGAAGACCACCACCACTTAACAGCAGGTGTCTGACTACCTAGGAGAGTCTGGGGTCTATTCTCCCTGTACTAAAAAACACTCCAGAAGTTTCCCTGTGCTAAGACATCTCAGAGTGTCCAGGAGAATAGAAAGAACAAAGAGGTCAGGAAAGGAAGCTCCTACATTCTTGACAGTCCCTCCCCACTCACCCCCAACACACCCCAAAAAAGTCCCGGCATATCTCTCAGCCTGGCACTGAAAGAGTTAACCTGAACTGGCTTCCATGATGAATGGCTATAATACTGTCTATGTAATGGGTTTCCTATTTAAATTTTGTGAGGATTTAATCAGTTGGGCACAGCTGTGCAAGATGCACCATAAACTATGTTGAAAAATATGTAGACATATGCATTTATCTGCTACAAATTAAGCTCACTTAGAGGTGGTCTTAATGGCCCATGTAGCCATCATTACAAGCATAAATTCTAAACTGTCTGTTTACAGTGAATTTGCTTTGAGAAAAAAATTAATGCTCATCCTTAGCAGAGCATGGTAATAAATGAAAGGACCCTTAATTTGCAAATCGCTAATAGCCGGGCCATTTTCCATTAGGAACCCCATGCTGGGCCGTATATGGCAGGATGGCTTCGTGGGGGATTCCGGCGCCCAGGCTGGGCGGCATGGGGGCCGGCATCTGGAGGCCCACTCTGTGCTTTACCTGATGCCCTCAGAGGGGGCTGCAATCCCTACTCTTCAGCAAGGAGAGGAGCCTGCGAACAAATCCTTCAGTCTGGGCTGCACCCGTTCATTCAGAGACGCACATTCATCCTTGCTCTGGCCAGGGCTGCCAAAGATACTCAGCATGATAGCTCAGGGGTGAGCACACAGCTGGGTGCTAATGAGAATTCACCGCAAATGGAAGTTCTCCCACTTTCTTTTAGGTCTTAGCAATGGAAAATGGTGGAAAAAACCAAAAACAAAAACAGAAAAAGAGCTGGTTTGAGTCCCAACCCGCTTCCTTGGCAACGTGCTTCTCCTCTTGTCACCAAGAACTGCCAGTTTGCAAGACATTCTCTCATTTCTCTTCTCGTGCGTCAGTTGATCCTTGCCTTATAGTAACCCGAGGAGGCAGGTGCTGTTATTTTCCATCTAAATCAAGGTCTGGGTGTGGACGGGGCAGCCAGGGTCCCAGTTTAAGGCAGCACGCACTCTCACTCTTGGGTCATGCAAGCGCCAGCCCGACATTTGCACCACCCTGACAGTGACAGCTTCCTTACGCTTTGCTCCTAAGTGCCTCTCTTGCCACACCCACCCCTGAATAGGGACCCAAGGCACAGAGAAGTTAAGTGACTTGCCCAAGGCCACAGAGGTACTAAGCAAGAGAGCTGGAGTCCAATTCATAGCCATTTATCTCCAAATTCCATTGTCTTTTCTACATGCCCTGGGGATGCCTTTGAATTGAGCAGCTTGATTTCATTCAGCAGAAGTTGGGTGTTTACTGTGGGCCAAACTTTATAGCAAAAGCTTTCCAGTATTTTCTTGTTCCCTCTTCTTCATGGCACATTTTACTTTCAGAAATAATCTGATCGATCCATGTTTAAAATTTGTTTGTGGCCTGGGTGCCTCACTGAATATTCACCACTTTGTCTTCAGTGGCTAGAACAATGCTTGGCACATAGTAGGTGCTCAACAAATATTTGTCGAATGAATTATCTTATTCAGCAACACTTAAGTGAGAAGTTGTGAGAAACTAGCCTGGTGGTTCTCACACCCTGTCCCGTCCACCTCCTGCCCTCTGTGTGTCAGGTGTCCCCATGCTCAGCCGTCCTGGGGGAAGGAACTGCTGATGGAAAAGCCAGTCATATAAAAGTTAAAATCTGGGCAGGTTTTGTCTGGTTGTTTTCCAGCAATCAGAAATGCAGAAACATTTTCACCAGTGTGTTTGGTGGCAAGAGTTGGCAATGCACTAGAAAGTGGTAGAAGGATAAAAATGCGGAAAATCACAATCTTAAAAAAATTTTGGCCTATTGAAATCTGACCAGTTGCAAAGACACCAGTGACTACAGGACTCCTGGGCGTCTCTTGAGAAGCATGCCACAGCTCCTTTCAGAATGTGAGATGAGCACTCAGAGC